>JBAJNP010001139.1:3251-68286 GCA_036877545.1 Yasuhikotakia modesta
ATTTGAAGGTTGACTTTTTTTGTATTAAAAACATTTTTCTTTTATTGGTCGGATGAAATATGCTAATTTTTTTAGATAGGAATTTTGGGTTTTCATGAGCTGTTTCATGAGCCAAAAACATCAATATTAAAACAATACAAAGGCTTGAACTACTTCAGTTGTGTGTAATGAATCTAAAATATATGAAAGTCTAATGTTTATCAGTACATTACAGAAAATAATGAACTTTATCACAATATTCTAATTTTTTGAGAAGGACAGTCAGTGCAGTGCATATATATATATATATATATATATATATATGTTACAAGCAGAGGTGCAAGAATGTTACCAATTGCAGCTACAACATCTCACTTGTGTGTCAGAGCAGGAAACAAATATGGAATTAAGATAATCTAGGGATTGGTAAGTGTTAATAGTCCAATAAAAGTACATTATAGTCCCACTGGTCTGTCACCGGTCTTCCCATCCTGTCTACGCCACCACCCAGCCCCAACACAGGACCTTGGGGAAATAAAAAACAGACAGACAGTCAGAGCCAACAGATCTGTTCTTATGGGAAGTGTTCCTGGTTCTGGTTTACCTAATTAATGCAGCCTAACAACCCCTTAAGTGATTTAAATTATAAATCCATAGGACTAGTAGACTAGATTAACAAGATGAGTACTTGTTGCACCACATTTCTTAACATTTCTGTAACCACAATCGCTTGTGGTTTCTGGATTTCCTGTTTTTTTGTGTTGGACTGTTTACTCATTTCTTATTGTTAACTGCCTGCTTCTGGACTTATGCCTTGTTTTTGGATTATGCTATTTGCCTGCCGTTTGCCCTGATCTCTGTTTGCTCTCTCACTTGTGTTTTTTGAACATACCTTTGTTGTACCTGTTTGCCTGTTTTGATCCGTGCCTACCAGACCATGTTTTCATATAATAAAATGCTCCAATTGGAAGTCCCTGTGTGTGAGCCTATGTTACATACACAAGCAACCCCAAATAGCAACAAGTAATACTAGTCTTTGTTGCCTAATCGCTTCTTCTGTCATTCCCTGTGGTTTGGCAAATCCATTTTCCAAGATTTCATGCATGAAGTACTCCAGGACTTTGTAAATTCATTCTGTTAAACATCAATGATATAAGCCCTTAGCATCTCTGGATTTTTAGGATACAGTATTAACAAAGATGGCATACAAGTGGACGTAGGAAAGGTAGAAGCTGTAAAGAACTAGCCACAACCCACAAAGATTATAGTCAAATCAAGTCAAGTCAAGTGAGCTTTATTGTCATTTTAACATATACAGCTGATGCAATACATATTGAGACGAAACAACGTTCCTCCAGGACTTGGTGCTACACAGAACAAAACATAGAGGCACAAAAATACAGCAAGGGCTACAGGGCATAAACTGAAAACAAGTGCGACACACATTAAACATCACGTCACAGGACGGAAGCATAAAACAGCAAAGCGCCGACTAAAGAAATATTGAAGTACAAAACAGTTTGAACAGTGTAACAATGTAAACAGTTAAAACAGTGGTAAAACAGTGGTAAACATTGGTGAAACTGGTGACGTGGTAAGACTGGTAACGTGGTAAGACTGGTGACGTCAATTTCAGTGCAAATTAAAAAACAGTGCAAATTAAAAAACAGTACATTAAAGTGGCTGTGCATTTTAAACATTTGACAATGTAAGCATTTGACAAGAGAAGTGACTGTACATTTTAAACATATTACATATGTTTAAACATATCACATATGACATTAGCGGTAGCAGAATTAACCTAATTTTCACACTATGTCCACTATGTCCACACCAAGGAATTTAGTGCTCTTCACGATCTCCACGGAGGATCTGTCGATGGTAAGTGGAGGATGTTCACTCGGCGCTCTCCTGAAGTCAACAATCATCTCCTTGGTCTTTTCGACGTTTAGAGACAGGTTGTTGGCTGCACACCATGCAGTAAGCTGTTGCACCTCCTCTCTGTACACTGACTCATCGTTCTTGCTGATGAGACACACCACGGTCATGTCATCGGCAAACTTAATGATGTGATTCGAGCTGTGCATCGCTGCACAGTCGTGAGTCAGTAGTGTGAACAGCAGGGGACTGAGGACGCAGCCCTGGGGGTCCCCGGTGCTCAGTGTGGTGGTGCTGGAGATGCTGTTTCCGATTCGGACTGACTGTGGTCTCCCGGTCAGAAAGTCCAGAATCCAGTTGCAGAGAGAAGTATTTAGTCCAAGCATGCTTAACTTGTCCATAAGGTGCTGAAGGATGATGGTACTGAATGCTGAGCTAAAGTCGATAAACAGCATTCGAACGTAAGTGTCCTTGTTTTCCAGGTGTGTAAGGGCCAGGTGAATGGTTGTGGAGATAGCGACGTTCGTGGAGCGATTCGGATGGTACGCAAACTGTAGGGGGTCCAGTGTGGGTGGTAGCTGAGTTTTGATGTGCCTCATGACGAGCCTCTTGAAGCATTTCATCACGATAGGTGTGAGTCCGACGGGATGGTGGTCATTAAGGCAGGAGACTGATGACTTTTTCGGCACGGGAACGATGGTGGTCGCTTTGAGGCATGTCGGAACAACGGTGCTGCTCAGAGAGATGTTGAAGATGTCTGTGAAGACATCTGTCAGCTGTTCTGCACATTCTCTGAGTACTTTACCAGGGATATTGTCTGGTCCAGCAGACTTCCGTGGGTTGACTCTGAGTAGAGACCTGGTCGCCGGGTGGAGGGATGGTCTTCCTCGCTGTGATGCTGTTCTGTGCCTCGAACCGAGCATAGAAGTCGTTTAGCACATCTGGGAGGGAGGCGTCACTACTACAGACGGGTGGTGTTATCTTGTAGTTGGTGATCGTCTGAATGCCCTGCCACATGCGCCGAGTGTCTCCGCTGTCCTGGAAGTGACCGTGGATTCTCTGGGCGTGTGCGCGCTTCGCCTCTCTGATGGCGTGTGACAGTTCAGCTCTGGCTGTTCTTAAAGCTGTCCTGTCACCGGCTCTGAAGGCGGAGTCTCTGGACTTGAGTACAGCGCACACCTTAGCAGTTATCCACGGTTTCTGGTTGGAGCGTGTGGTGATGGTATTGGAGACAGTCACGTCGTCAATGCACTTGCCGATGTAGCCGGTCACTGACGATGTGTACTCCTCCAAGTTAACCGAGTCGCCGTTGGTTGCAGCCTCCCTAAACATGGCCCAGTCAGTACCCTCGAAGCAGTCTTAAAGAGCTGAGATGGCTCCTGCAGGCCAGGTGTTTACCTGCTTTAGAACCGGTTTCGAGCGCCTAACGATCGGCCGGTATGCTGGAAACAACATAACCGTGATGTGGTCTGAGTATCCGAGATAGGGGCGGGGCTCCGCTCGGTACGCGCCGGTTTTTCCCTCTCGTCGCAAAGTCCACATACTGATGGAATTTAGGGAGAACTGATTTGAGATTTGCATGGTTGAAATGTCCGGCGATAAAAACAGTCCGGCGGGGTGAGCATTCTGTAGTTCGCTAACAGCCCCGTACAGTTCACACAAAGCATCCTTAGCATTAGCGTTGAGAGAACAGTGCAGTGAATTCCCTGGAATTCCCTTCATCTTCCAGGTTAATGGATGCGTGTTTCTTTATTTCTTTTAAAGTCTGGCGGTTGTACACATGAACACCACTGTGTCTGGCGTCCATGTGTCTTTTTTGTCAGGCTTTTAAACAAAAATAGCACCATTTTGTCTCCAGAGTGGCCGCTGCGTGCTACTGCCGCGCCGCCATCTTGAAAGTCAAACTGTAGGTGAACTCCTTGTCACCATCCTGGTCCCAAAAATACAAAAGCTAATACACTCTTTTGTCTTTATGCTCTTGAAGAACCCTCTGATAATCCAAAATCCATTTTACCATCTACATTGGTGGTCAACCCCATTCAATGGACTGAAAACTCTCTATGAGGCTTCTACACCAGGGCTCTAACATTGTCTCCATCATTTTTCAAGAAAATTAACTTAATCAACCTATTTATTCAGTTCACACATCATTGGGCACTGGTCACCCAAAGGCCAAAAGTACCCTCTTGCTCCTTAAAGAATGCTTCTGGTACCCCAACGTGGCAAATGACAGTGCAAAAAGCATATACTGACTGTGTGGTTCTGTGGTTCTACCACCCTCTGAAAATAATACATGCATACTGGTCATTGTTGAGTTATTCTCTATCCTTTCATTTGCTTCTTCTAAATGGTCTGTCACTGTCATGAACTTATCTTCTCTTCATGTATTCAGGAATTTTGGGATCGAAGGAGGAGGGGAGGTTAACATCACACTGGTGCAACTCATGGCTGCTGAGGAAAACATTGTAAACATGCGGTGCGTACAAAATCGCATACTGCTTAAGTACATACTACATTTGAATTTGAACGAAATTCCTGACCGTTAAAACAGTACGTTCTATATAGTATAAATGTGGGTAGTATAAATAAAATTCGGACGTACTACATCTGCGATACTGAAGTTGTCATGTGTCGTGTCGTCACAACAGCGTGAAAATTTAAAGAGCCCGCTTTACCACACAAACATCGGCAATGATGGTCAAAATTCTTACCGCTTTCATCAGGGTTTTAACGTTGATTGGATCAACAGCTCAAAGGAGGCATCGGTCAGCTGCTCGAGATCACGTCTTAATCGACAGCTTATAACACATTTATCAAATTATGTAAGTATAATCACCTATTTAACTAGCAAATTTTACCTCTGAATAAAAAGACATGTCTATGAACACTATGACAGAAGCTGATTTGGAGCAACAAAATAAAATAATTTATTGTTATGAATTAATATAAAAATACACAGGACAAACAAAAGAAACATGAGTCAATTAATAAACCTGAACATACATGTGTGTGTGTAAATAAGTACATACATACACACATATACATACATATACATAAATATATATATGCCTTTGACATCCAGAAGTCCACGGTGCATGACATTATGCACAAAATCAGCAGGGCAGTCACTGGTATTTTAAGGAGGGTGATCACTTTCCCGACTCTGGATGAATTGGTAACTGTGGGGGCAGGTTTTGCCCAGCTGGCTGGGTCTCCAGCTTTCTGTATGGTAGCTGGTGTAATAGACGGCTGTCACATCTGGATCAAACCACCAGCAAGTGATGGCCCATGCTATTTTAACAGGAAGTTGTTCCACTCTGTGCAGCTGCAGGTCATCACAGACCACAAGGGTTAATTGTTAATTGTTAAAAAGTTAATTGACATCTTTGTTGGTTATCCCAGGTCTGTGCATGATGCCAGGGTGCTGAAGAATAGCCCCATTTACACTGGACGCCTGTATCCACCTGCAGGAAAATGCATCCTCGGAGATGGTGGGTATCCCTGTTTGAGTGCACCCATTTGCCTCATCACACCATACCGAGAACCTGTACATTTGAGCCCTGCATTTGTGCCAGATGTTGTTGCATGCTGTGCAGTTCTCCACAACCTTTGTCTTCAAATTAGGGTCATTGATGATCCAGAGGTTGTGGAAGATCCAGCCAATGACCCACCTGAACCCCAAAACACAGAAGCCAGAACAGGAGAGGATGTGCAGGACAATCTGGCTGCAGTTGTGTCGGCACCAGACAACTGCGCGCCTGCTCTTCATGAGCTGATTACCTGTAACATAGTTTAGCACATAGTTTTTCTCCTCTCTCTCTCCTTTGTCTCAGTCTCGTCTTTCCTCCCTCTCTCTCATTTCTCGGTCTCTTCTTTCTTCTCTTTCCCTTGCCTTTCGTTCTTGTCTCTGCTCTTGCTGTCATTCTCTTCTTTCCCCCTTTCCACCATCTCTCTCCATCGACTCTCCTTCCTTTCTACTGCTTCCCTTTCTGCTTCTCTCTCCTCCATCTCACAAATCAGCTCCTCTATGTCTTTTCGCTTCCTCCCTACTCTTTCAGTTGTAGATCTCACAGAGGATGGTGAGCTTACAGCAACATCTGGTCCAGATGAGGCAATAAGTTTTGGCGGTGTGATGGAGAGTCTGCCCCTATAGCCTCATGCAGGACAGCATACCATTTCCAAGATCTATACAGTTGCTTGCTATATACGATAGCCAACAACATATTAACACTAGTAAAGGGGGACGGGTCATTTTAATTCGGGTCATTTTTAGTTGTATTTTATAATGTCATTAAACTGCTGTCATTCAGAATAACACTGAATGTCTCCATTTAAAATGAGCAGTGTTAAGAAGCTTATGTAATTTACAGTATTGACATTAGCTCGACCTGTTCATTAACTGTAAGTGTTCAATTATAATTATTAAACAATTATTTTACACATTATTTTTTAGAGGATTCACGAAATCCTCTCATTGATTAAGAATATTTACACTTTGAATAAGCCAGCCATTTACTTAGATTATGTTAAATAACTGCAGTTTACACATAATGAACAAAGTGTTTCCCTGAGGTACTTACACTTGAAAAGATCCATTTCACCATTTTCAAATATGCGGCCGCCGCCTCGTAGCCCGCGGACTCATGGGATAGTAAAGTGTCCACCGAATACCTACTACAACCGTCCTAATACCTATTTCGGGTGGAAGTAGTAAGTCATCCGGGTACTTCTTGCCTACTGATTTTCGAATACTATGAATTCGGACATACAACTTGCCTCGCATACTGTTTTCCGCATACTATATAGTAGGGAAGTATGTGATTTCAGACGCACCGTTACTGTCCACCTGAGACATCTGAATATGCCTGCCCTGCAAGAAATTGAGTCCCAGATACCGTCATTTGTCAAGTCAATCCAGTATCAAATAAAAGTCTTATCAAATATTGAGTTTTATCAAATAATAAAATTACCTCAACACTATAGAATTCACTACACTATCCATGTATCACTCCTAAAACCTTATGATCCACTGGTCTCTCTTTCTCCACAAAGCCTCACCTATTACTTATTAATAATAAACAGATTAATAATGTTCTTCTGTTGTCGGATTCTACTTACCAAAACATCATTTGCTGGTAAATTATTAGGATTACTATGTAAATAGGGTAATAGTCTCCAAATAATTACATATACGGTATATATACTGTAAATAATGTTAATACTTTTCTCAGTCATACATGTGCAGCTAACCCCAATGTTGTTCAGCTACTTGTAAGCACACGGACACACACATACACACACACACACACACACACACACACACACACACACACACACTAATCTTCCTTTCATCACAGTCTAGTAATCAGCTGTTCTCTGTATGCCTCCTGTTCTTTTCTTTCTTCAAACATACAACAGCCACTCAACTAAATTATGAGACAGATTACTAAAACTACAACTTCATAATATTTGACTAGAAATCTCAAAGTCAAACATTTTGCTGCTCATTATTAATTCATCTGTTTACTGGAAGAATATCAAACACTGGCATTTATTCACAATGAATTTGAGAAATAATGTGTGTGAAAGGACAAGAAGGGACGTGACTAAGAGCAGAGAGGAGGTGCAGAAAGAGATTAAGCAGATTAAATCTGCTTTGTTGAAACAGCGTCTTTAAGAGAAATAGAGAAATGTACAAACAGTGCAGAAAGAAGACAGAAACAGGCTGATGATGAGTGGACAGAGAGTCAGACAGAAGAACAGAAGACAACTTAAAAGAACAGACCTGTTGAAGGTCAACAAAGCTTACATGTGCTGACCGGATTAACGTTCACTAAAGCTCTGTGCAGAAAACACAGAATGTGAGCAGGACAAGCAGCGTTTACACCACAGGTAATACATGATATATTTTAGTATCACTCTGTTCCCCTTTACATGAATCATCACCGTCATCTTCATTTTAGTGTTCAGATTTTGCTGCTGTAATAAGTTTCAATAATATTCTTAATTTAGTCAGTGCTAAAACTGTTTCGCTTCAACATAACACTGTGATGGGTGTAATTACAAAGGTAATCACACATTCTCAGCCGCACTATCCTTGTTGTATAAAAAATATCACACAAGCTATATTGTGTGTGTGTTGTGGCTGTAAATGTAAAACTACTAAGAGCCTTGTTAAAAGACTGCAGTGATTATGGCCATAAAGACACTTGCTTGTGTAAAAATGAGTTTTTGTTATTGTTATTGTTTCCATCTGTGATAATGATCCTCTTGACTCAAGTGACAGGTTGGTAGTTTTAATGATGTCACTGACAGTGGATGAGACAGCTGGCGACCTTCCCGTGAGGGACGTGGGTATAAGAGGACTCATGCCTCTTCTCCCAGGTGTGAAAACTAGAACTGTGTGTCTATTTAGCTTCAAAGGTTGAGTGTGCATGTGAATGTGGATTTGTTTGCATATGAGCATAGATATTCTCTAAATCAATGTCTGCTTTTTAAAGACACAGATTATGATACAAGAAGCTGGAAAAGACCACCACAGGTGCTGAAGATAATGGGTAAAGCATTTTTTAAAGATTCTTTTTAGTAATCTTATATGGGGGTACTCAAAAGTTAAATGAGAGAATTAAATTATCCAAGCTGTAGTATCGATCTCTATAGATCATATATGCTGTAACTTACTGTATGACAAATGTGTTGTGTGTCTAAATGTGACAAATGACCATGACTGTAGACCATAAACTTGTCTCTGTTTTTCCTTTGTTAAAGATCGTCAGCGTCTGTTCAAATTACCACATGAGCACCTGGAAGGTCTGTGTCTACATCTACAGGAGGAGAACACACTTTTGAAAAAACACAGTCGCACACAAGAGCAAAAACTACGCAGGTAAACAACACACAAACAATCAGTAATAAGTAAATAATTCAAGTTGCAACATTGCATTGCAAACACAAACAACTAACATTTAAACTGATGAACTGTATTATTTGGGTAAATAACAAATGCACTGCATTTCTGTTACCTTCAATAAACTTTCCTGTTAGCTCTACTGGTAGCGCATTGTTAATATCACAAAGATTGTGGGTTCGATCCCAGGGGGAAGGGAAGTTATGATAAAAATATGTGTACCTTGATTTCTGCCAAATGAATAAATGTAAAGGTAAAAATGTTCTGAACTTTTGTATTTCTGAGATAGCGTTACTGTATTAACACTAAATATTTTTATATTGTATCTAAGCACACTGCTGCTGTTAAAATAACTGTGACGTTAAATGGATTTATTAATTCAGTTCATTAATTCATCTTTTTGATCAGATTGTCAACTAGATTGTTAAAGCACGGCCCCTCTGCAGGAAGGGAAGCAGAACTGGAGGACGCTCTTCAAGAGCTGGAGGCTCGTGTCCTGACTCTAGAGAACCAGAAGGGGGTGCTGCAAAGTAAATTTAATTTAGCCAAGCAACACATTTTGAATTTGAGCGTCAGAGCCCATAACAGACCACGAACTGGTAAATAGTGACCTCCTACTTACAATGAACTACACATTTATTGCCATGTTTTGAAAATATGAAAGCCACAGTTTTCTGGTGTACTTTTGTTATATCATTTCTAATATAGGAATAAATCAGTAATGTGATACAGGCCACACTCCAGAACCAAACCATTGAGGGTGCTTTTAAAAATAGCGAAGGTGCTAACATGGATTACAGAATGAAATCATATAACAATAAAACAATAAGACAGTTTTATGGCATAGAGTAGTGTGAATTGTCCTAATGTGGGACACTGTCTAATGTGGGACACTTAAGCTTCAGCTCTCCCCAAACCAATGAATGTCAGTGAAAATATGAACAAATCAAAGCTGTGCTGCCATGTCTTCAAAGTATATCATTAAATTAGATTTACCGTGTTGGTTTAAATTGTAATATATGACAAAGTCAGAAATACAAAAAATGTCCCACATTAGGGCAATCCATCCTGTACGTACAGATAATATACTAAATCAGTATGACACCTTAACATTCTTTAATGTGTATCTTAAAAAAACATATTCATTGTAAAACTAATATAATTAATATTAAATACTTTCTTTGTGCTTGTAACGTCAGGCCAGCAGAGGGAGCCCTAACCCCGTAACTGTGTGCAATTGTTCCCTCTGCTTCCTCTGATGAAACTCCCTTTTTAGTGGCTATAAAGCAGAGGCCAACCAAACAGGAAGTTGCGATGTATTGTATTGCCCTTCCTTGTGTTTACTTTGTCCCTTGTGTTCTCTGTGTTTTGTTTTCTCTGGTTTTTGGACTCTGGACTGTTACTTGGATTTTGATGTATTGCTGCCTGCCCTGACCCCTTGCTTTGTTCTTTTGGGTTTCGAGTTGTTGATTGCCTTAATTGTATCTGTTAACCTGAGTATTGACCCTGCCTGTTTGACCATGCCTCGAAAGAATAAAAATAGAACCCTGCAGTTGGATCCACCTCCCTTTTCCCTTTACTCCCCCTAGTTGACAGTGCTTCTCAAACTTCCCCAAAAACAGGCTTCAATTATTTCACATGTATTTTGTGAGAGTATGGGTGAGTAGATCTATTCCCCTATAGGGGGATCCAGGGCCATGTTCCAACTTAGGAAAATGTATTTTAACTTTAAAATACATTTTAAAGTTAAATGAATCAATCTGGTGCATTCTGACAGTAAAATTAAGTTACCAGCTCCATCTTGTAAGCAACCGTACACTTTTGTAGTAATCTATTGTTTAAATTCTTATTAAAGCCACAACACTTATTTAGTCTTTTTTTGATACTTTTTTCTTCTATTTGATTTATACTGATGGCAAAGACAGCAGCAGAAATATTAGGCTGCTGTAATATTATGGCCTACATGTGATACACATCTTTCCAAATGGTACTGTCTATATTTACAAATTAATATGTTTTTACATTTGTTTGGGGTACTTTGTTTGGGCACCCTCAAGCACTCTGTAGAATAGGCCCTGCTGTGACATTACCATCCGATACCATTACTCTACCATATGCCACCAGTACATTTGTAAGGGTGTTGAAGTGTATCTTTACTCTAGATCTTAATATAAGTCTCCCTGTCACCGTACTAGGGCGAGCTGTGGATGGGGACGAAGGTGTCAGACGAGCAGCCCAAACTGCTCCTGCTTGCTGTGGCCTCAGTTTAGTAAACGAGACCAGAGGAGAGCTAGACAGACTGTGAGTACACCTTTGTGTGCTTGTGTCTGATTCTAGCATTAATATGCAATAACACACACAAAGTGCCACTGTTATAATAAA
Organism: Yasuhikotakia modesta; assembly: GCA_036877545.1. Classification (NCBI taxonomy): domain Eukaryota; kingdom Metazoa; phylum Chordata; class Actinopteri; order Cypriniformes; family Botiidae; genus Yasuhikotakia; species Yasuhikotakia modesta. The sequence continues at coordinate 14,398 of JBAJNP010001139.1, forward strand.
GTCTAAAATAATGTTATATAGTTTTAAATATAGTCTGTAAACTTCTATAAACTTCATACATTGTACCAGATAACAGATACTAAAAATACTGTATAATTGGTAATAAAATGTTGCAATGCTTAATATGAATATGGTCATGATTAATATTAATTTGGGTTAATTTGTGTGGTTGTACAAAGAAAACAACAATTCAAATAAGTGCACATATTTACACTGTTGTCCTGTACATATAAACCTGTCAACAAGCTTATGCTTGTCTCTAAAAGAGCTCCATTGTTCTCTGTGTTTCTAACGATTTGTTCTTATTTCTTTTTGCAGCACATCAGCCCTCACAGAACCCCAGCAAGGACGAGTGGCAAAGCTGGAGCTGACTGCTCAGTCTTTTAGAGAAACACTCAGAGACAAAGAGAAAGAAATTGAGTGTATCCTAAAAAACCTGCGCAGACAACAGGCTGATAGATTCAGGTAAAAGAATATGATGAAGAGTAATACTGTAATGAAAAGAGAATACTTGTGCCCCACATACCAAAGCTGTTTAAAATATGTCAGTTAATCTTATTTGCTACCCAATGTATGTATAAATGTATTTCTGAACACCTTTTTACAGGCTTACCATAAAAGACAACATAGATGTGATCAAATTGCAAAAGCAGCTTTCTGATAAGAGTGCCGCTCTTCTGGTGATTCAGGAAAAGTTCACTGTTCTTCAAGAGGTGAGCCACAAGCTAGCAAGTTATTCAAACTTCTAAAATTGTCAACTGTCCGAAAGAAGAAATATTTTAGGCTGATATTTTGTTTTTGTTAAGTATAGTAACAGATGTTGTAGACTACAACTAGCAAGTGTTGTCAATTCAGGGAACAAAGTTATGCCTCTACAGATATTACAACAGTAATGCCCTCTCATCATCAATTCTTTACACTTTATGGTAATGCTTTATGGTATGTTCTTGCTTTGGAGGTCAACTTGCAAACTATGAAGAAAACACAAACAACAAGGCACCTGCACTAACCTACTAAAAGCATATACATACATGTTTTATTTGTGGGATGTGGCATTTTTTATGGCATGGTTACGTGGTGTTTATTAGCAGTGGTGGACGAAGTACACAAACCAAGTGCTTGAGTTAAAATAGATAGAGATACACTAAGTAAAATATTACTCCAGTAAAAGTGCTCCCTTTACACTTTTACTTGAGTAAAAGTACAAAAGTATTTGCCTTCAATTGTACTGAAGTATCCAAAGTACTATGATTTATTATGGCTATAATATCTTATCATTTTGTCACAAGACTATTATTTTACTGTAACAGGACCAGACGGGTTAGTCGAATCCATAAGCGCTTTATTGAACAAATCCAAAACAGTAGGCAAAGACATAAACAGTAAACAGGCAGAGGTCAGAGGTCAACAAACATCAAAACGATAACCAGGCAGGGATCAGGGCGGGTGGCAGACAATCAGGAAAGAGAGCAGGCAATGGTCAAATACATAACAGCAAACAAATTGAACAAAGCAAATCCAAAAACAAGAGAATGATGACAGGCAAGGTCAAACACGATTAACGCTTAAACGCTAAACGCTTGGTATGCAGTCCAAGCTGGCAAGACTTTGCAATTGAGTAGAGGTAAGTGTGTGTGGTTTAAATAATCCTGGACAGGAAGTGACAAAACAGGAAGCAGGAAACAGGAAGCAGCGGGAGCACATGGTAAGTACTCTGGTTTGATACATGGCAATAGTGTGACTGTATGTGAGCCAGATTGCGTTACTAAAGTGAAGTTTGCTGTGAAATCCGAATGCGGGCAAATTTGAGATCTAATATCCAGTGAATATCAAACCCGCAGCAAAACAGGCAAAACATCCCTCTGCCACTGTCCATGTTCGGTCACCATAAACTTTATTAATGCCATTTACTCCACAACCACAACACCCGCTCACCAACAATCACAACACTGTCACGCGTCAGTTCCGGCGTGTGGTACATTCACTTTCCAGAGAGAATCTGTAATTGTAAATATGTTTCGGGACTGGTAAAAGTGTTTTGCGTCTTGTTAATTTGTTTTCTAAAATGTAAATTTGTTTTTCGTCCTTGGTAAAAGTGTTTTTTTTTCCATGTAATTGTGTTTCATAATAGGTAAAAATGTTTTCCAAAATGTTAATTTTTTCTCAAGCTTTGTAAAAGTGTTTCACACTTTGTAATGTTGTTTTGCACTTTCCGGCCACCGTAGTAATGAGACTGACACAGATGGTGTGTTAGAATCCATGTGTGTATGTTTATTAACAAACCACAAAACACAGTCCAAAAACAGCATTGTGAACGGGCAATGGTCAGACTAGGAAACAAATTGACCCCTGTCTGCTTATTGAATTGGGGTAATCCAATAAACAGTCACTGGCAATACTTCGCAAAGTACAAAGCACAGGTCTATTTATAACAGGAAGCAGAGGGAGCAGACAGTCAATATTCAGGCCCTCACAATATTCGCTCCCTAAACTGGCTGAACAGGTTGATTCGTTACACTGTTTAAAGAAATATTTATTACTTTCTTCAAGAATGTTGTGTGGTTTTGTCCACTTTGAAAACAATGCTATTACATTTTCCAATTTATGCTTTTGCATTAAACTAAATCATCCTCCCTTCTTTGTGCTGTTACTAAAGACTTACGAAAACCAGCTTGAGGAGGTGAGAATAACCTTTTTTTTTACTAACATTATTGTCATTCTTTGGTTTCATAAAACTTAGAAATAACATGGTTGAGCTGGTCTACCAGCTAAACCAGCACTGACCAACATAAAGTTGTTAAAGTTGTTTAAAAGTTATCTTCCTATTTGGTCAGATGTGTGTTTTTGGCTTGCATGATTCAATAAAGGGACAAAGGTCTTTAAAAGAGAGTCAAGAAGCACTGCTGGAAAAGGTGGAGGAACTGACCGAGCAGTTAAAACAAGAAAAGCAACGAGTGCTAACATTGGAGGGCCAGCTTAACACAGCAACACTTGCACTACAAGCTTTGGGAGAGGTACTGCACATGTTGCTTCATTTGTAACATGTCAATTTTTCCCAAAACAATCTTGTTTACCATCTTATGCTAGCATCTGCATTTCAGCTTCAGGAGAGGGTGTTAGACCTGGAGGGGGAGAGAAACCTTTTAAAAAAGAGCTATGATTCACTTTTGGAAAGGTCAGTGTTTACTTGTTTTATAAAGGATTTGTTTTACAAAATACTAGGAATTTTGACACAAGCTTGTCACTATGGCCTACTTGTCAGGCCAGGTATGTGCCCTGGTGACAAAATCATTGTGCTATTTACAGAAATGATGCAGTGTTTTAATGAACACAAAGCACACAAAGGTAAAGAGCAATTCATTGATTTCAATTGTAGCACTCTATCCACGCAAAGCCATGAAGAACCACATGAAAATGAATGGCAAACAAAGGAATCACTAAGAGAGGAGAGGTGGAGAGAGAAGGTACAGAGGCTTGAAGAAAGATTGCAAGAAGAAATAAGAGAGAGAAAAATGCTGGAGCAGGAGAAAGAAAAACTAAGACGAGAGAATGAAGAAGTTCAGAAAGAGAAGGAATGGAACAGAGGTACAAAAATGTTCAGGCTTTTGGCAGTAGTTTTCAAATCTGGTCTACACTGTACCTTAGTGTGGTTATATACCACACTTTTTGTATTGGACAATGTAAAATACAAAGATAATGTAAAATCACAAAATCTCCTCAATTTTTTTTCTTTTTTAGATATGACAATGTCTCTCAGAGACAAACATGACTGCTTGGAGCGAGAGGTCCTACAACACAGACAGGAAGTCATAACTTTACAAGAGAAATTAGACTCAGTTACAAAAGTAATATTTACTGTTTTATACAGACATTGTTACTTACTAAAATGAAAAGAATTTAAATTTTGTCTTTTGTTTTTCTTTATTGGCTATCAGGAGTTTGATATGAGTGTAGAAGATCTGAGTGAAACTTTACTGCAGATAAAGGTAAGCTTTTTGGTTTTACGTTTAACTAGTTTTAAATGTATAAAAAATTAAACAATATTTTTACTGTTTCTATCTCATTCTTGTTGTATCCCTTAGGCCTTCAGAATGCAGCAGGAAACTAAAGGGGTGATTGCTTTCTTAAAGAGTGATGGAAGATTAGAAAATACATCTCGGGACTTGACTGCCATACAGGCGTCATACTCGGAGATAGTTTTCGAACTCCAGAAAACTCAACATTTATTATTATTACAGCATCGCCTAAATGCTGACCTTCAGGTACGCACATACTCATCGTGATACATAATGTTTAAACTGACCAGAAGCTATGCTCTTCACATACCTCAACGCTTTCTCCTAAAGACTGAGATGAAAATGGTTGTGGATAGATCTGACAAAGAGAGAGAGGAGAACAGGAAAATAACTGGTGTGAAGGACAAACTGTTAAAAAGCAAAGCCCTTCAAGTCAGAAATTTACAAGGTAAGAAAAACAGCTATAGTGTTGTTACAACAGACCAGCATTAATTTGTCACCAAGTGAATTTGGGGCTGTTTAACTGTTTGAATTTGGTAGAAAATAATTGTATTTAGCTTTAGTACTCCTAGTCTGTTTGTGTCATTTGACAACATGCCATTTAACAATAAACCTTAATAATATTAATTAGAGCCTTGGAGCAGAAGCACAAGCAGTCCTGATCTCCCTAATTACTTTAATATTACTGAAGATCCAGTAAATAATAAAAGTATATCATGACAGCATTTTTCCCTTAATTCTTTTAGATCAGCTCAAACGGTTAATGTATAGTCCTAGAAACTATAAATGGACCATACCACTGCAGTACACCTGGACAGAATTAGAACAACAATCAGTCCAATCTGATGAAGAACACATTGCATTTGCACATCTGCATGGAGGAGAATCTCTTCTTGAAATCCATCTCACAGAAGCCACATTTACACCACTGGGACTGAGACTCATGGACCAAGAGACAGGGGATCACCAAGGGTTAGTCACATTTTGCACCTTTGGCTTTCTTGATTTTGAGACCCTCTCAACTCCATTAATGTCTGGAGAACAGCCAAAATATTGCTTCACGTCACATTACGCGCTCTCTGATTTTGACCTGGAGAAGCTTACAGTTCAGAGTGGTTCTATAACCACTGAAGTACAACAGGCACTCGGAGGGATGCGATTTATGACCCGTGGCAGAGCCATGATCTCTCTGATGAGTGCGTTACAGCACAGAGGTGAACGAATTAAAAACAGAGCCAACATCACAGGTAGGAAAAAATGCATTTAAAATTACAATTTTTTATTAATTCTAAATATTTGTCAAACTATAATATTTGTAGTACTGTAGTACTATAATATACCGATTTATAGGTCCGTTTCTTTTTGCAGGGGCTGATGGAGAAGTTTTAGGTATCCTTGAGTTTTGGGTATGCTTAAACCCTCACATGGAAATTACACAACCACAAATGGATAATGCTGCTAGAATAACTTTAAGACACACAAGAGGTTCAGAATGGGCTCATGGGGAACCAGAGGTAAAAGCCACAACATGCAGTACTATACTATTGTCACGACTCGCACGTGACAGTGTAATGTTTTGTAGTGTCTCCCTCCTGTAGGTGTCGTTGTTGTTTGTTTTGGTTATGTTCCGTGCGTTTCGTTCATTGTTTGAGTAACATCAGCTGCGCGCAGCCCTAGTGTCTGATTATTGGCTGCGCGCAGCCTGATTGTTTTGTGTTGATAAGCAGCGCTGATCTTTGGATCAGTGCTGCCACATTTTCCTATGTTGCCTTGTTTTTTCCTTTGTAAGTTTTTTTTGTTTTCCCTTGTCTGTTTCTGGGAGGTAGTTCCCTGTGGTTTTGTTTCTCGTTTTGTTAGTTTTATTTTCTACTTTGTTTTCCGTTTAGTTTAGCTGACCCCGTTGTGTTTGTGACATTTTGTTTAATAAATTCCCGTTCCTGCAATTCCTCCCTCTTGTGTTTCGTCCTTGTGTTCCACCCCCTATCTCGAGTGGCGTGGCGTTAGCGCGTTCGCACGCCAGAGACCCGGGTTCGAGACCCAGATCTTACAATTTTTTTTTCAGAAATTTGATTTTGGTCCTTGCATAAATTTTATTCATATAATGTCCTATATTGCAACTTTGAAATTCTTATTATTTAGGCTTTCCACAGCTAAACACCATTAGTTCTGACAAAGAAAGAGGAAATAAGTCATTAGTTTCATTATTTAAGTCACAAGGCAGGGAGGAAAGGCTGGAATACTTTTACAATCATTTTTGCAGATTTGTGGAGCTTTAAGAAAAGACCAGCTTTAAACATCAGGACATAGTCATCTTTTGTCTACCATGGAAAGTCATAGAATGTGATTAATGAACTAATGACATTACAATTTCTATATTATGATGCTGAACAAATGCTTTCTACAGTATAAAATACTACATTCGTTTTACATCTACAAGTTTTACACTATATTAACTATACTGTATATAGTAGGTTGGATCCATATGCTGGCTTCTAAAATCCAACAAAATCCAACAAGAAACAGTCAAACACAGGTCAAGGCAATAACAAGGCAACAAAAAGGGAAAACAATACTTCACAACTTCCTATTTGGTTGGCTTCTGCTTTATAGCCACCAAACAGGAAGTTGCAAAGAAGAGCAGGGGATGCAATTGCACACAGTTAGGAGGAGGGGGCTCCCTCTGCTGGCCTGGCATTACATTGATATAGGAGACCACTGAGATGTTGTTGGTGTGAACTAACACATGCTGACCTTTTAGGTCCATGAGGAAATGCCTGAGAGCATGGAGCACCTCCAGCATCTCTAGGTAGTTAATATGCCATGAAAGCTGGCAACGTATCCACAGACCCTGGGTTGGGCAGCCACTCCCCAACCAGTGAGGGATGCATCTGTCACCAATGAGACACAGCAAAAAAAGCTCCCAGCATCGGGCCGCAATTTTGCAGAAAGGATTTCCCCTTGGTGAAAAACCCTTGCAGCAGGCAGAATGGAATGACATTGGACACAGCTGCCATGAAACGTAGCAGTTGTTGAAACTTTTTTTGAAGCTTTACAGTGAGTGACTGGCCTTCTTTGACTCTTGTAGCTGCATTGAGGATCGATTCTTCTCAAGCAGGAAAGAGATATGCTTGCACCATGGTCAACTCCCATACTACACCCAGATAAGTAGTTCTCTGCACTGAAAAAAGCACAGAAGCCTGAACCCAGTCTGAACTCTCATATGCTTTAGAACAACATCTCAATGTTGAACTATTACCTGCCCTGAATGTGCCAGAAATTGAGTATGCGGATGCCCTGGTGTCGCTGAGCCAGAGCTGTATCCACAACCTCTTGTGAAGGTATTGGATGAGAGTGCTAGATCAAAGCAAAGCACACAATATTGGTAAGCTTTGCCCCTGAAAGCAAACTTCAGGAAGGACGGAAATTGAATTGAATTTTATAACCTAGTTCCATAGTGCTCAAGGCCCACTGACACAGGCTGCCAGATGGTCTCTTAGGGGAACCAGTCTCTCAAGACTGGCCTCTAGTATGTTTTGAGTGAATAGACCAGTGCCCTGTAAAGGAAGCCCTGCAGGAAGCCTCCGATTTAAACTCTCTAGGGACCTCCAAAGAGGTGGCAACCCAATAATGTTTGCTAATTTTGGCAAACACTGGAGGGAGCCATTGTTTGAGGCTAATGTGCCCTAAAACACCCGAGTGGCAGGGTTAACAGATTATTATAGGGTATAGATTGGACGCTCTCATTAGACAATGAGAAGGAACGCACATGAGATATATGGTGAGATTATGATAAGATAGAACCTGCTAGCCCAGATGGGGCTCCCAGACTTTGACTTAAAGCATTGTGTCAACCACACCCTTAGGGGGGGTGGCAATGTTTTTATATTCAGATGTAAGGCTTTCACCTTCATCAAAACTCTTTAGCAGGTCTGCTTGGTATGCCTGCAACACACCCATGGTGTACAGGCAAGCATCAGCCTGGCCTGTAGCCGTGTATCCCCACTCAGAGGGCAGGTGAGGAGCCTTCAGTGATAATGCCTCACCAGGGGACAGATAGCTTGCTAGCATCTGTTCAGCCCGGGGCATCGTCTTGTACACATGCTCACTTAGCCCAACCACATTGTTTAATAACTAGCAGTGGGGCAAAAGATTGTGAAAGTCTGTCTATTTATGATTGTTGTGTGTTTTTAGATAGGAAGTTGCCGAAATCAAAAGACAAAACAAAGGGGGTAGAGCACTCAGTACTCTCAATGAGAATTCTATTTACGGGTGAGATATACGCGGTAATGACTAATGTGGTCATACTTTTTTTTCTTGTTAGAACTCTTCATTAATTAATTTAATTGTCATTAATTAAACCTGCAGCATCCACCTAGTAAATCATTGCAATAATGAAGTCTTGATGAATGCATGAATTGCATTTGTGTTCCTGTCTAGCTCAACTGGTAGAGCATTGCCTTAACAGCGCATAGGTTGTGGGTTCAATTCCAGGGAATGCAAATACTAATAATAAAAAAAACGTAAGTCACTTCGGATAGAAGCATCTGCCAAATGGATTAATTATTTTTTTCTGTCTTTGACATAGAGAGCATGTGTGGTAGTTGCTGAGTATATTTTTAGGGTATAAAATGCAATTGATGCAAAAAGGCCAGCTTTATAGAGCATCCATCAAGGGTAAGACAGTATTCTAGGTTGTTACATGTGGAAGATATTAGTTTAATAACTAAAACATATTTTTTGTCTGAATTTACTAGAATTTAGAAGTTTTGATATTGATTATACATTCTGTTAGTTTTGGGGAAGTTATTTATCTTGGCCTTGATGTATAGCTGAGTATCATTAACATACCAAAGTAAAGTTTAAAACACTGAGCCCTGTGGCACTCCATGCTGAACTTGTGATCAATTTGACATATTTTCACTTGCAGCAATAAATATAATTTAAATCATGCCAGTGCAGTTCTATTAATGCTAACATAATTTTCAAGCTTTAGATATATTTTTAACAGAATGCTGTTTTCAATAGTGTCAAGGCTGTGCTAAGGTTTAGAAGAACTAGAAGAGAGATGTCACCATGACCAGCCAACTGTATGACAATAATGCAGGAAAATACTGTTCAGATTTCACTGTAAATTACATTACATCACATTACAGTTGTTACTTATCGCAGACTGCAGAGTGTTGTAGTGAGTTCCATTGCCGGAAAGTGGTCCCAAAAAATTTCGAGGTTGCAAACACTTCAAGCGTGGTTGCCATCTCTTGGGCGAGGTGAGAGCTGGACTGGCTTCGAACCGGATCCATCTTTGGATCCCACCAGCCCCTGTGCGGGGAAAACCCTTTGCAGAGAAAATCCATTGAGTGTTTGGAAAAAGGCATTCTTAACCTCTGTGGTGCCCCTCCCCAGGCCTGTGATTATCCAATGTTAAGATGTGTGAATTGAGCTGGGAACAGGTCCTTTGTTTCAACCTGACACCTTATTTGCATACTGAATGGGGCTTGCAGAGTTTGTGTTATTAATGTGCAGGTTATTGTTCAAAGATGTAGATGCCAGCTAGGATAGTGTGGTATACACCAATGAACAGGAAAGTTGAAGAGCATCATTTTAAGACTAAACATGATGGGGCATACACCATAACTATATTATGCTTGCATGATGTAAACAAAGAAGGTAAAATGAAACATGAACATGAAAAGTACATTGAAAGGTACATGAAAAGTATACAGGCGTGCAATATAAAAATATACATCTATACATTTAGGACAGCTTATTTACTGATATGACATAGATATGAGAGGTCTTCACTGAGGGCTTTGTTAAACATCTTGCTCTCCTGCAAATGTTTTCTAACCAAAGATCTCAGGTTTCCCTAATGTAACTCTTTTGAATCTGGGGAGTCTGTCTAGGCTCACCCATTTACGATCAGGGTGAGGGAGACGCTGAGTCTACCCTTGCACCATTTTGTGATCGAAAAGAGCATTAAGAAAACACAAGTTCTGACCTGTTACCAGTTTTATGACCAGCAACAGGGTGAAGGAGATCTTTGGGGATGGCATGGTTTACTGGGACCCTTGGCCCCCTGATGAGGACTTGCTTAACTCCCCTATTTTCTAAGTCATATCTGAAGCTGTTACAATCCAGATGGCTCCTGACTCAGGACCACACGCTACACAGTGTATAATTGGACATTAGTGCATGCTAGGGTGTTACAATTAAATCTGTTTTTAATACATAAGATTAAACTTCCATTGTCTGTGTTGCAGGAAATATATGGTGGAGGAATACCCAATGAGCTTGAGGTTGTACTGGAACGTTGTGTGGGACTTAGATCATGCTGGCCAGGACTGCTTCCTAATGCATACATAACTTACCGCTTTTACAACCTACCGCCTCATTTCACACCCATAGTTAAATGTTGTGCAGATCCTGTCTTTGACAACTCAGCAAGCTATCCAGTAGCTGTGACTATGAATGTTTTAGAATATTTGAATGTGAGCAGCCTGTGGATATATGTGTTCGATGAGAGCGAAAGTCAGGCACCTCCCACATACCTTGCAAAGACACCAATTCCACTACAGGCGCTTGCAACTGGGAGACCAATCAAAGGTATTCAACTTCATAATTATATATTGTTTAGGTGTGTGTGTGTGTGTGTGTTTCTTTGCCCCTGTTCAGTGTATGCCCTCCTTCTTTGTATTTACCCTTTGTTTGCCTGTTTTGGGAGTGAGCGATTTAACCTAACAGTATTTTAAATGACAATAAATAAACTAAATACTGAAGTAATTTTTTTTTGCTTAACTTGGCTTTACCACACTACAGAAAAGTACACCAATTGGCTAAACCAACGAGTTTAAATAACATCTTTACGCAGGGTACTTACTGAACTAGGATGTTAAAATAATCAGACTAGATACAGTATAGAAATTTAAGCTAAAATTTAACTACAAAATCTAAAAAAACAAATCTTACATTTGTAGGTGACTATGTACTTCGAGACCCTGCTGGAAGTCTTAGAGGAATAGTAAGAGTTGTTCTAAGGTGGAAGTATCCTTTCCAGTCACCTGTGGCACCCTCAAAAAAAATAGAAAAGAACGAACTGCAGAAAGAGACCCCAGTGCAGAGATCCACTACAAAGCCCAGGGTGAGGATTACAGCAATAACCATTCTGGTTATTTTTACATGGTATCAGAGCTGCACATTGAGAGAACTTTGAGCTTGTATGAAATGTATAGTTAAAAGTCATAAATAACAGTAATTCTACATACTAGACAAACCTACCTGCAAAATCACTAAAATATACTCTGTTCTAACATTTCATGACAATATGTTAATTGATTTTTTTAACCTAAATTGTTGACATTTGGTTTATTTCACACTATGATTACGCTGTAATCTCAATTACAGCATCCATCAGATCATAGACCTAAGTCTGCTAAACTTCAACTGTCTACAAGATCCCCTGCAAGAGGTTTAACAGCACGTATTCAGTCCCAAGCTCCTAAAGGAGTTACACCAGTTCAGGTGACTGAACACACCTTGTATCACAGGACACCTCCATCTAGTTCTGACCAATCTTTAAAGCCAGTTAGACAAAAACAATGCACTTTAGCATTGCCCATTCTGGACAAAGCACCCACAAAGTCACCTCACTTGACTCCTGCCATGTTTACTAACTCACCTAGCTAACGAGTCAGCTAGAGTCTAAGCGAGTAAGGGACTTTATACCATCAGTCTCACAGCCAAGTATCCCTCCCAGCCATAAGAATGATAATAGTGAGTCAAGAGTACAGGTAAAGAAATGTAGATGTAATGTTTGTCTCTGTTGCCTCTCCTGCAAATTTGCAGGTTACTTTACATACTTTTCTTTACATCTGTTGAAGTCAAATAAAGTGAAACTAATATACAGGAAACTTATAAACTTGGCATTGAAGTTACAGATTTCAGCTTTACGTATATACAAATATCCATACAATATGTGTTTAATAGTCTGTCAGTTATACTTTGTAAAGGGAAGCTCCGTAATACTCCCACATTCTCTTTTGAAGGAAGCTATAATAAATGAGCAGGAGGACAATGAAGATCAGGAGACTGAAGACAGAAGTAAGAAATGTTTTTAACAACCATCTATTTATTACCCAAGTTATTAAACAATGGACTTAAACTTTTTGTTGATTCTCAAATAGTTCAAAGTGACATTGACAACCTTCAGTCTGACGAATCCAGAGATTCAAGTGGAAGTGATGTCATTGTATTTCCTCACCCACCAAAGCCACATAAAAAGGTAATTGATATAGCTAGTAACTTTATGCAATTAAATATTAAAATATTCAAATAATTCAATAAAATGCACTAAAGCAAATTAAAAGGCAAAAAGTTTATGCCAATATTAGCATCAGATTTAACAAACTGCTTTTATACCATTGTGATAATCTCAGGGGGGAAAAGTGTTCTTTTCAACCTGTTGTTGAGAATGCTGAAAATGCAGTGCTTCCTTGTACTGTGTTATGTATTGCAGTCTGACAAATTTATTAGTGCACTGGCATATAATTTAAGATACCATATCTTTAATATGCATGAACCTTGCATAAACTGTTTTGGCACTGTTTCTAGCTTTCTTCCTTCCGGACATGAGAGGCTGTCATGTATTGGGAGCACCAACAATACAGTGGTGCTATTTTACATCAAACATTTCCTCCACAGTGCTCTGAGGCCCCAGGTGTGATCTTGTTTCCCAATGTGAAATATAGTGTTCACATTGGGAAACTATAGTGTTAGAGGCTCTCTGTGCTCCTCCTTTCGAGTCTTTAAAGGATATATCTGATCATTTTCTTTTGGCCAAGATGGTCAATCACCTTAGTATCACCTTTCAGAGGAGTGACCTTCTCAGTGACCCCTGTTCAGAGTATTGTGTTAGCAGCGCAAAGGTTGTGGGCTCAATCCCAGGGAACACAAGTACTGATAAAAATATATATCTTGAATTCACTGTAATTTGCTGTGGATGAAAGCGTCTCTAAATGGATAAATGTAAATGTTTCTAAAGTGCTATCCTTTATACTATATCCAGTCGTGCTTCAAGCCGTCTGTGTTCCTCCCATCTGGGAGAACAACCAACAAAGCTTACCATGCAGAAGCAGAGCTGCCCTGTAGAGAAATACAAACCAGTTATGTGGCTGCCTGCTACTAGTCAAACCCTAAGTCACTGGATTGTTGATGGTATCCGCAGCTTCTTTGAGTCCCCTGGTCTTTGCTCACCTCAAGGAACCAAGGCTCACTCGACCTGAGGTATGCCGGCCTCTAAGCCCTTCTCTGCAGGTGTCCCATTTCAGGACACAATCCTGCACTCCCTTGACCTTTGTGAGGTTCTATGATTGAGCCACTGACGGATCCTTTGTCCTCTTGCCCTAGCTGTGCTCTTTCACACAGGACAGGGACTCCTCACACTGGCAGATTTTGCATCTTGTTCCCTTAGTGTTTCGATGAAGCTCGAGTTTCTCAGGTTGCGTATGTTTATCTCAGGGAACTATGACTACATACATAACCTGAGACATTCTCCTCTGGCACACTAATGCTAAGACCAAAAGCCAAATGCAAAAATGCTCTGCCTCCTTTAGTGGACTTTGTTATTCCAGGTACAAGAGTCTGTGTTATGTTTTTCTTTCTGTCTCACAGGGAGACAGACTCAGAGTGGAAATCCTGTCACTCTCTTTTAATCCCTCTTCTAATGTTGCACTTGACCAATCAGTGCATCAAGTCTATGTAGAGTACCGCCTGCTTGGTGTTCCCATGGAAACAACAGAAACTCCCATGTCTCTGCGCAAACCAACAGAAGGAGAGGAAGTTCACTATAATTTTATGAGAGGTAAGGATGTTGGGTTGAAGGTATCGTTAGACCATGTCTAAAAAATGACAAGCTCTTCATTCCAAATTTTTCTAACCATATATGCTTGATTTCTATTTCATTTACATATCATGGGGTTATATTTTAAAAGACTTAAAACAAGCAGTATATGCAATTGACACGAAGAGATGCACCATGTTTTATTTTCACTTTCTCCTCTAACAGTTATCCATGTAGATTCCACTGAGGCAGCTCCTCTGAGACATTACCTCTACACTGTGCTGGAAGGCACTGATCCCAACCAGGGCAGGTAAAAATGATGTAGACAGAGCAGATAGAGAAAACAGTAACAATGAACAGTTTTATCATACTGTTTCACTTGGCAAAAATAATAATCAAAATTCATTTAATATAGATTGATTAAGATTTTCCACATATCATGTAGGTTAAAGTTCACTGTAGTCAGTGAGCCCATGAACGAGCATCAAGAATGCGAAGATGTTGGCTATGCCTATTTAGACTTGCGGCAACTACTTCTGACAGGAAATGATGTTATTGAACAACGATTAGATGGTGAGAAAGTCAATTAAAAAAACATGGAAATAATTTAAGAACATTTGTATATGACTTAGGAACCATTATTAACTCTCACTTTTTTGTCTTCAGTTGTCGGTGTTGATGAAGAGGAGGAAGTTGTAGGCAAGCTAAAAGTATCTGTGGAGGCTGCACAGACTTTCAGTGTAATCTATCAGGAATATCATCAGAATAAGGCTTGTAACAGAAGAACACTGACAACCAGCACAGAGAAGAGGTGATGAAGGCAAACTGAGCTGCATGTGCCTAATTTTAATGTTGATAATGAAAGTGATTTAAAAAAAGAAACTCAAGACATTGAAACTTGACTTGTACAAGTATGTAAAAAAGTGAACTGTTCCCTATTCATATTAGGCGTCTTTAAATGGGTCATATTATGCCTTTTTTTAACTTTGAAAGTTTGTAATAGAACAAACTTTTATGCTTTATTGTTAATAAAGTGATTCCCATGTTAACTAATTTCTGCACTTGTCTTCATAGTCAGCATTTTGTCAGCATATTAAAACACTACTAATGCAATTTTTTTTAGGGATAAGGTTTATCTAACTTCAAGGTTTTGAGGTGTCACAAAATGAGTAAGTAACCTGCAAAACCTGCAAATACGTAATCATATTCTGAGTCAAAGTGAAGAATGTGCAGGCAAGACCGAAGTGTGGAAAGGCGATACAGCTATCTTAAGAAACCAGATTACATACATAACCCCCACAGTTCACAAGGGAAAAATTTACTTTAAATACTTGAGGAGGAACCTCCCTGCACACCCCACACTCATTATCATGGACAGCACTGTAATGATAGTGAAGTCATTTAGCTTTCTGGGCAACTATCTCTCAGGACCTAAAGTGGGACATTCACATTGAGTTTAAGGCCCAGTAGAGGTTGTATTTTCTTCACCAGCTGAGGAAGTTTAACCTTCCACAGGAGCTGCTGAAACAGTACACTTAATCAAATTTCAACCCCAAGAGTTGCAGGAGATACTTGTGCAAAGTTCTTTAAATGTGTCTCCTATAATAATACTTGCTGACTAATCTAAATTATTTCTTATTGTTATGCCTATTTTTCTTATTTTATCTGATATTTAACATGCAACAGCACATACACACACAGGGTGACAGACAGTGAGCTTCCTGAAGACAGAAAATCAGTGATGTCTGTTGCAAGCACCTTTTAATGTCCAATACCCTTACTAAACTTAGTTACTTTGCTTACAGTTTTTGAGTTTCATAATAATTATATTCATAATTCAGAAAACGAACAACTTGGACTGAACTGTTTGGGTGAGAGCAGTAATTTCTAATAAGTCTAGTTATTTTGGGACCTGTAAACCATTTAATAACACTGTCATCTTTTTCTATAGGCTTTATTATCTTTAGACAAAGTTTTTTATTGTTCTTAACAAAAACAAAAATAATCATTAAACAATAATTACTACTGACAATTAATGACGTATATAGATTGCGGTATAATGATTTGATATTTTACGTTTTTGAAGGTGTTTTTATGTCACCATGTTGAAGAAGGTAAAAGAATCTTAAAAGCCTTGATAATTTGTCTCTGCAGACTTTAAGACAATGATTTTGTATCATACGGAGCCCCGGAGGGGACATTACAAAAAAAAATCAGGTAGAAAAAAAAAATTAGGTAGAGAAAAAAAAATCAGGTAGAAAAAAAATCTGGTAGAAAAAAAAATTAGGTAGAAAAAAAAATTAGGTAGAGATAAAAAAAAACAGCCAAATATACTTGGTTCAGCCAAGTATATTTGACTCCAGTGGCGTAAGCGGTTAAGTCTATGTATCTGTCTTTATTGACGCGGTTTGATCTGTGTTCCAATCCGCATTCCGCCACCCGAATAGGTGGCATCTATTTAATAACTTTAATTATCATTTGCACGTATTATGTTATTATTGTAATGTTTTATCATGTAGTACAATACTGAGATAATTGTACAGATTGTACTGAGATAATTAATACAGATAATTGCCACTTTTTGCAATAAGTGGTATAAACTGCAGAAAGCCAAGCTATTTAGTAACAAATTTGTTTATATAGTAACAAATATGTTTATATAGCATTTTACGCTATTTGCACTTAGTCCAAAGAAAATACTATTCGGGTGGCAGAATGCGGATTGGAACACAGATCAAACCGCGTCAATAAAGACAGATACATAAACTTAACCGCTTACGCCACTGGAGTCGCTGTTTAAGCAAGCTGAACCAAGTATATTTGGCTGATTTTTTTTTCTACCTGATTTTTTTTTGTTTTTTGTAATGTCCCCTCCGGGGCTCCGTAGTATCACAACTTTTCCTGACAATAAACATTTTTTAAATGAAAAAAAAAAAACAATTTGAATCCTACTCTAAAGTGACTACACAGGTATAAGTATTATAGCTTTACAGGTATTATGTAAGCCTGGTCTAAAAAAATTTTTTTTATGTGACCACTGACTGCAGCTTTAAAAAATACAATGGTCCCACATAGACCTATATATGCCTCACAAACAATGCAGTGGTTATGAAGCATGTTTATCAAACACAAACAGAATTTCACAAATAACTTCTGTTGATGATATCATTGGAATGGACCAACATTGAGTTTTGTTAACAAATAAATATTTCTCCACCAAATATGTAATTATTCATATAATTTTAATAGATCTATTCTCCAACATTCCCTGTGTAAAAGAAACAAATACTTTTCCAAACAGGATATACAAGTGATTAGGATCAGTCAATTATTTAAAAAGATAATTAATGTACTACATTGATTAAACCCACTTAAAGAGCATGTTGGGGGACTAGGGATTGAGTTTTTTAGGGATTGAGTATTTCAATGAATGAATGAAAAGTCTAGGAAAAGACTACAGCCTGGCACAAACCTAGATGCCTGCTGAGGACGTCTTCTAGCTCAATATTCTTATTCTGATGAAAGTCAACAAAGGACTGTAATTGTCCAAAAACACAAGAGACTTCTGTTGTTGGACAGTGGTCTTTAAACTGTGAGTATGTTTTACCCTGAAAAGTTGTGATTCAATCACAGGTTATTAACTTTCCCTTAAAAGACAACTTTCTTTGTCTTTCATCCTGCTGTTTTGCATATGAAATAAATGAACTGGTAACCTTCAGAAATTTTAAATAAAATTCAAAGTTATCAGGGAAGTGATTAAAAAAGTGTCTGCTAAATGCCTAAATGTAAATATTGATTCTGCATCATTCACAGAAGAGTGGGATGTTAAAAGGAACCAGTTATGCCCTTTAGGGTGGGCCAATATCATTCTATCAAATTATTTCATGACCACAGATATCAAAGCAAAAAGTCTTTTTGTCATTTTGCCCTGTGATCCTAAGTATTGTTTGGAACCAGGATAATGGTGGCGTGTTTGAAGCATGAAAGCAATTCACAGTGCTCCAGAGATCTGTTGAAGATCTGTGTGAAGATGGGTGACAGCTGATTTGCACAGACTTTCAGACAGGTGGGTTCGACTCGCTTTTTTTTGTTTAAAAACTGACAAACATACTTGTTACAAATCCTAAGAGCAGGTTGAGTATCAAAAGGGCAGACAGGAGGTGTTGATCAGGCGTGGGTTGTGGGACTCAAAATGACAACAGAAGTCATTAAGGTTATTTGGCCAGATTTCAATCAATTCCAAGTGTGGTATGCAAGACAGCATATAGATGACCTTGAAAAGAGTTGTAAAGAGCTGTAAAGTGTTGGTATTTATGTGTTCAGAAGCGGGGGACGATGTCAACATTTTTTTAAGTGGCAGCCAATCAGGTTGCAGCCATAATAAGGTTGCTAGTTAAGCCCAAAGGGTGTAAAATATGTGCAAAATCATGCGTTAAAAATCCCCATTACAGATTCAACTAAAGTTCTATTCTCTCTCTGTCACAACACAGAATCAATACCCCCTGTGACCACTTTAGGTCCCCTATAATGAAATATAACTGGTTACTTTCAAGTGAAGTGACAAGTATTTGTCAGTTATGGTTAACTGAAATGTGCCCTCGGTATTTAACCCATCCTTCATTAGGAGTGAACACTGCAGTGGGCAGTTATTCCTGCAGCACCCGGGGAGAAACTGGGGGTTAGGTGTCTTGCTCAAGGGCACTTTTCTGCCTGCCGTTGCTGGAATTGAATGGGGAATTGAACCAGCAACCTGTTAATTACAAGCCAGACTCCTTAACCAGTAGACCACAACTGCCCCCAGGAAGGACGAACAAAATCAGGGGAGAACATGAACCCAGTCCCCCAGTACCAGAAATTATGCAGTCGAGATTCCCACATTTGGGGAATTCACAGAGGTCAACACAGCCAAAGTGCAATGGCTGAACCTCGCCCTGGGTGAACCACCTTCTTGATATTGGTGTCCCCCGGCCAGATAAGTAACCAGGTAATTGCAAAGTAAATGTGTGGGTGATCTATCTCAGGCAGTACACTGGGAATTGCAACATGTAAGTTGCAATTAAGTTGCAAGTTCCACATGTAAAATTTAGTAATGTACTACATTATCTTGTTGACACCTTTAAAAAACTGTTCAAGCAAGTGTGCATTTCTGGGAATGTCCCATTTGAAGAGCATCATAAAGACCACAGATTAATTCAGCTTTAAAGTTTCTCTTAGACAACTACTTTGCCATATTTCCTTTTTGGCCTGGGGTACATAAGAAATCTTAAGAAATGTGTAGAGGTATGCCTGCCAAGTAAGAGAAGGGAAACCATGCCACATGGAAAAGGGGTGGTTTAAGAAGGTTTAAGAAAACATGCTTTAAGATCACTTGCAGATCCCACAGATTTTATGACTAAGTGTAAACTAGAATACCTATTGCATCACAGGAAGGGCTTATAATTGGCAAATTGGGGAGATCTTTTTAGGACCAAATAATTAATTTATATATTCAGTGTGTAAACTCCAGAGGACTACACCAGAGAACACCTTAATGTATGATTGTTTCATACATGAATAATTCAAAACATGACTGGCCATGCTGCTTGTGGTCTGTGGAGAGGTCGCCACCTTTCTTGGCACATGAACTGTCTGGTGATGTTACTGGTATTCTACACTCTCAGGTAGAGTGTAGATTCTGCACCTGCACCCAGAGCTGTGGAAGCTATGGGTATGGCCCTAAGGGAGCATATGTCGAAGCATCTGGTCTCTCAACTGAGGTTGTTGAGACCATCTTACAATCCAGAGTTCCTCCCCTGTATGGGGGAGGAAACTGTATGCCCTGAAGTGGAAACTCTTCACTTCTTGGTGCTGAGTCCACCAGCTGGACCCACTGCGCCATTAATCACAAATTGCGGGGTGTGGCGTCACAGATCGGGTTAGCTTCTTTCATTCAGCAAAGCGCTCTGTGATTGTGTGGTGGAATGTGTATTCCTCTTTAAGAGATTATTTGCTTCTGTCCAATTGGGGATTACGGACATGTATATAGGTGCTGGTTTAGATTGCCTGGGAGAAGGTCATTGTTGTGTTTCCCAGTAACTGGTGTCAACAGAGGAGGTGGTTAGTGGCGTGTGGCCAATTATGATTCATTTTTAGTTTTTATTTATTGGTAAGGTGAGTTGCAAACATACAGCTAAATGCTTTATGCATAGCCTCGATGCCAATGTTAGTGCTTCTTGTTTTAGTGGTGCACAACATTTTTGGCATTTATAAATTGGCCTGTGTGTGAGTTCTCACAATTTACCCATGAGGTAAGTTGCAAGCATTTGCTGGAATGCCTTACTGTATGTATAGCTTTTGTGCTAATGTTAGGCTTGCATTTGTTCTAGTGGGGTTCAATATTTCTGCGTTTATAAGCTGGTATGGGACAGACTGCTTGCCTGCAGGTATGTTTAGTGCGTTTTAATGTTTTGTGGACTGTTTGGAGACCAAATTGTTTTGCTGTTGTAACTTTAGCTCTAGCACTCTGCGTGGTAACCTGGACTGAAATGACTCCATCTTTCTCAGATTTTCAGACATTCTCTTTCAACTTTCGGATCCTTTCTTGGATTAGACAGTAGATATTGTGGACTGACTCTTTGTTTGAGACACTTGAGTGAGAAAAAAAAGAAGAAAAGGGGAAATATGATTGAATATATTCAATCACTGTCAGAAAGCCCTTACACAAAAGTCAACAAATCAGCTTGTGTCACATAATGTAACACAATTATGTGTAATGTGTAAAAATGTACATGCTAGGAGGAGCAATTAGTCAGCAAAAGACTGCAGTAGCATGCAAGTCATTGCTTAGCTTACCCTGTTTACRTTGTTTCAGTGGTGTTGATTAATACCTGTTGATAGTTTGGAGTTGTTTGCTCTGATTTTATATATACTGCTTTACTATATTTTAAACGTGTTTTATATATAAACCTGATATAGTTTTATATTTAAATTTATTAATTTGGCAGTCTCTGCTTAATTCAGGGGTTATATTCACCTAAACGTGCATATAAAACAGACCCGAACGTCTTTATAGCACTGTAAATCGCATGTAATTATTACAATGACACTTTTGCAATAACAATTTTTATTGTGCAAATCCCATTCAAACAGTAGAGTAACCAATAAACAAACAAAAAGAAATTTTAAAATAGTGAAAAAAAATAGAAAAATGTTTTTTTTGTGCAGAAACAATGCAAACAGTCTCTTCTCTCCAGTCTCTTCGTGGTTGTGAAAAGAGGCTACGTCTTCATCTTGTGCTTTTTGGCGAACAGGTAAACCGAAAGGTAAATTTCTGCCACCTAGTGATTTGGAGTGAAATATGCTGGCGCTCTCGCAAGCACATGGTGAGGTAGATCTTGGCAGCACAGTTTTGATACAACTCAGACATAAAGTGGTAACCCGAGAAATTTAGATTTTATATGTGACTGATATCGAAATGACATTTCGAGGGTCATATGATGGACTACAAATGGACGCTGCATGTTTTGCATTTGTGCTGTCCAGCCGCGACTAATTTTGTACAGGGAGACGACGTTGATTTTGGACCAATAGTACACCATTTGTGCCGTTCTGCTGCGACCTCTTTTGGCCAGGGAGACGACATTGCCGTCCGACCAATGTTTGCTGGGTAGTTGCCCACTGCTCCGGGTGTGTGTGTATTCATGACTTGAAGTGTGTGTTCACTCCTCATGATTAAATGCAGAGGTCACATTTCAGTTATGGGCAACTGTAACTGACAAAATACATGTCACTTTTATTTCCATCTTAATACTTCTGATCTCTATTTTTTATTTCACTTCTTACCGACACTTTCCCCACCACATTAAGCAAGCCCTGGTTACTTAACAGACTTAAAACTACTACCAACAATTACAAACCTGTCTCCACCTTGACATATAGTAGTGCATAAAAAACCCACTACTGGCTCTGCACTACTGGCATCTTACCTTCACATATGTATGTGTATGGCTGATGTTATTGCCTTCTTATGATTGATTGCTTCTTTGTTTTCCTCATGTAAGTACCTTGTAAGTCATTTCAGTTCAAAGCATCTGCTAAATGCTTAAATGTAAATTTACTTACTCATGTCTTTCTATTTATTGTTTATCATACAGTTGAGTTACAGTATTTCATATGGGCTCAATTAGGTGGTTGTAGATAATAGTTGTGGTTGTAGTGGGCTCAAACAAACACAAACAAACTTTTCCTCACTCTTTAACATTTATTCATTTAGCAGACACTTTTATCCAAAGTGACTTATAGTGAATTCAATGTATCCTTTTTTTTTAATGAATACTTGCATTCCCTGGGATTGAACCCACAACCTTTGCGCTGCTAATGCAATGCCCTACCAGTTGTGCAAAAATTAATATACATCACATTCTTGGTTACTTCTGTCAAATTCCCAGTGATTAAAAGTAAAAAAAAACAGCTTAAAAAAAAACCTGAGAACCGTCTTAATCTTTTAAATGACTTTGGCCAAAAAATCCTCACAAGTATATGTCAGGACCCCAGAGGGCAGCCCCATCTAGGGATCAGCTGGGCTCACCTCATTATACAGTGCCTGGTGTTCAGCAGTGCCCTCTGGGGGCAATCCTGTTAAACCTGTCACCTGTGGTGTTTCGGCACAACAGTTTCTAACAGGCTTTTCTCCTGACCTCTATGGGGGTCCCTAAAGAGATCAGATTGGAGGTCTCCTGCCAGGTTTCCGTTACAGGACACCGATCCTCTCATGCTGAATATATCAGAGGTCAGCCTTGAGAGGCTGTTACATCAAAAGAGCTACCCCTAATACAAGCTACTGCCAGGGGTATCTTAATGGGTACTTGTGTATAGTAGAACAGGGATACAGAATCCTTTTCATTTCTCACCCACCTACTTTCAGTGGGGTTCACCGTATGTTAGTTGGGCCTGTGCAGGCTCTGGTTATGGAACAATAAGCATACGCTCTTTAGAGAGAGGAGGCCATTGAGGTGGTCCCTCTTCAGATTTGGGAGTCTGGGCTTCACAGCTGTTGCTTCATAGTTCCCAAGAAGGATGGGGGTTGCATCCTATTTTAGTTCTGAGGCATCTGAACCACTCAGTCAAACAACGAAAGTTCATAATTCTCACTGTGAAAACAGGTTGTGTCCCAAATCAGGTCTAAAGACTAGTTTGTGACCATAGATCTAAGAAATGCTTATTTCTGCACCCTTAGAGGGGAAGAACGGGAGGCGATGCTCTGCTTCTGTGTGTCCCTATGCGTAGACAAGGTGTTACATGGTCAGGACTGCTCCTGTCTAGCAGTCCCAAGGTGGTGAGAGTGACGAGGGATGCCTCAGCCTGCTTACCTGCCTTCTGGTACCTATCGGCAACCGTATTTACTGAGTCGCCGAATAGGCCAGATGGCACAATCGGGGCATCCAAAAAAAAGATCTCATCTTTGTCCTTAAGGTTGAACAACATCAACCAAAGATGTTTCTCAACCACAATTGCTGCCATAGACTGGCCGATGGCACACATGGTCTCTTTGTCCATCAGCTGTCCTCCTAAGCTTGGCCACAACACGGGTGTGACAGCTTCATTCTCATCTATCTCCTTCAGCAGTTCGGCCTGACCTGCTGCCATGTACCCTCTGCCCACCAATGCTGATGTGGTATGCAGTGGTTTGGAAAATGTGCCACATTTTATAGATTCTTGACCCAAAACAAGATATGAAATGTTTTAACGATCAGGGGTCATGTAGGATCATGATCATGTTAAGTCACACTGTGACAGCCAAGTTAGTTATGATGTTAGTTATAATGCTTCAAAGCTTTGGCTATTGCATATACTGTGGTGAGGCATATGAGTCAAGTCAAAGGCATATGAGAACACAGTTTGGCTAATGGCTGTGTCCAACATTGGCCTAGCTATTGGCTGAGATACATTTGGAAAGAAACAGTTCTTTTATTTACATTTACATTTAGTCATTTAGCAGACACTTTTATCCAAAGCGACTTACAAAGTTGGGAAAACAATAGAAGCAATTAGAGCAAAAAAAAATAGGCAAAGTGCAATAATACTGGCCTCGTTAGCATACCACAGAGAAAGATGTTAGATTTTTTTTGAGGAAGGTAGGAGAGGAGAAACACTGTTCTAGTTGGTCAGATGTTTTGAGCCGTTTTTTGAAAACTGCAACAGAATCCGCTAATCTTGTGGCAAGGGGTAGGTCATTCCAGAGGCATGGGATACATCCGGAGAAAGTGAGAGTGATTATATCCCCTTGTTGGATGGTACCACAAGTTGTTTATCTCAAGTTGTTATTTCAAACGTATTGCACCAAATTATCTTTTTAAACATTCTTTATGCATATTTTTTTAATTTTAGTGAACAAACTGAAAATGACCAAAACAAGTAGTGAATACCATTTATGGAGATTATATGATAGATTTGGGTAAAACAAAAAGCTTAAATGTAAATTTACTTACTCATGTCTTTCTATTTATTGTTTATCGTACAGTTGAGTTACAGTATTTCATATGGGCTCAATTAGGTGGTTGTAGATAATAGTTGTGGTTGTAGTGGGCTCAAACAAACACAAACAGGAGATAAAAAAAGGAGATAAAAAATGTTAGTTGGTGATCATATTACCCTCCCAGGATACATGAAATTTTATTAATGTCTATTCTGAAATTTAAAAATAGTGTTCAAAAATAGTGTTTAAAATAACGCTTTATGCTTCATTGATGCCAAACAGCATTTGTATGTGTAATAGTGACAGTTTGAATATGTAGAATAGAACAAAATTTAAGCGTGTCAGGGGATGGTAAGATTTCCAGTCAATAATATCAATCAGTTAATCAACAAAAGGCATCATATGTCTTTGGAGAACTCATATGGGCTACTTTACTGAGTCTATAATCATCAAGAACTGCTGTTGAATGAAAGAGTGACATGAAGACTTTTGAAACATTGTCACTTTGTGCCCACAGGTTTGGAATAACGTAGCAAGGGGTTAATGAAAACAGAAAATTTTGCTTTAATCAAACCTCTGTCTCAGATAAAATATATGAATGTCCAAAAGAAATGCCTTTTCTACTGCAGTGCACCTACACAGAGGTTCTGTGTATATGTTTGTACGAGTTTGAGTGAACTATCAATAATTAGGCTAAAAATTGAAGTAAAGGGCATGGCTGGATTGTTTAGTATTGTTAGCCTTTGATGCATGCTTTTTGGCCCTCTCTAGATAAGATTAGCATTTCAGAGATAACATCATAAAGCTATCTTGCCAATCTGAATCTCCCCAGACACAACACAGTGTGCGTGTTTTCTAAGATCAGTCTCCATAACATAAACACACAAGTTCTCTCTTTATCTGTTCTTTTATTAAGTTCAGTAGAGTGTCTCAGCTTTAAAGCATTTCACCAGATCCTGATAACAAATCCATGCTGCTGTCTGTAATCTCAAATATCAGAGAACTCTTTTAAAATAAGTATGAGAAAAATAAAAATAAGAATATGTCTGTTCAAAATGCATACATATGCATACATTGAATTCACTATAAAAGCATCTGCCAAATGAATAAATGTAAATGCAAGATATAACATAAAATGTAATAAAAAGTTCAGTGTCTTGTTAAAAAATGATATTTAACAAAAAGATTACATTTTCTCCACAAATATAATGTGAAAATAAGTAATATTTATTGTAATTAACTTCAAAAACTAATAAATCCTAAACTGTACAATCTGTAAAACATAATATTACCTTAATACTGCTAAACAGGTACAGAGTCAAACACAGACAAAAAGCTTTTAAAGCATTTGAGTCCCAATCCTGGAAAATGTTGCCTATTGAAATAAAACATGACATAAAACCTTTAACCATGATGGTTAAGTGTGAATTTAAATTTTAAGTGCTATATGTACTGTATTTTATGTATTGTGGTAATTTTCTGTCGTTAGGGGTCACGCTTTTGCCATAAACTGGTCGGTTTTAGTGCGCTCTTTTAAGATTTTGTGGTGACGTACACATTCAAAGACACAACAACAAAACACTTGCGTAATTACACAAAATCCCTACTTAAGTTTTCTTTGAAGATACACAAAGTCTTGCTTAAATATGTCTATTGTCAGCGTTTTTATTTGCCATTACGCAGCATGTGCAACATTAAAGGCAACATTAACACGATCAATATCCCAGCGTATCCTTTCGTCCCGTTCTGTTCAAACGCAAGTCCATTGACGTCTATAAACCCCCTTGGTTTGTACTCTTGGCAACTTGCATGTTTAAAAAGACATTTAAACTGTAATTAAGACTCGGAGAGGTTTACTGGAACACTAGCATAAGGCTCCACCTCTGAACTGAAGGACTGGGCGGGATCAAGACGCGTCTACCTGATTCTGCCAGTTATTTAAAGCCCTGGAGACAAAGGCGCTGTCCACATAGGAAATACGCACTGTAGTGATAACTTCAAAACGTTTAAAAACGCAGCTAAGCAGATAGTAAGGGAATACTCATTGAGACGTGGCGGATAACTTTTGATGCATCGTTTTTTCAAGAAAAAACTGAATATTACACGACAAAGTACAGTAAGTCATTCTTTGATGGGACAAGCAGAACTTTCCAGCTGTCTTCTGTCCGAAGTGAAGCACCACGCTAAGAAACTGATGGGGACGGTGCAAATAGAAAAACTCCCCGGACGACAGTGGCATATGTTTTGCACTGGATAATATTCGTGGCGCAGAGAAGGGTTACATTTAGAAAAAGTGACTGGATTACTTGGAGAACTTATTTGAATATTTTTGTAGCTTTTTAGAAAATCGCCACTGCTATTTTATAAAGAAAAACTGATATCATTGTTGTAATGTAACATACCGGGATCAACTCCAAATATACGTACAGTCATTCAAGAACCCTTCATTTAAGATTTTTTTTACAAGAAGAGGGTTCTTGTTGAACCTAATAATAGTAGTTTAATTGTCTAAATCCTACGGCGTGCAGTAAAACAAAGGAGGACACGGCATTAGGTTTCCAAGTTATTATTCAGCCGATTTACCCTATTATTGGCACTGACTAAATGTAAAGATGAGAACCTGGTTTGCGCTGGTGGGTTTTTTATGGAGCTCTTTTTGGGCAGGTAGCAGTTCTGTATTAGGCGGCTCCGAGCTTCAGCCTAACTTCATACATCGGAGGTTACGGACTCAGGAGAAAAGAGAGATGCAGAAGGAAATCTTGTCAATACTTGGACTGAACCACAGACCCAGGCCGCATCTAAACAGCTGGAGATATAATTCAGCACCTCTCTTCATGCTGGATCTGTATAACACCATCTCCACTGAAGAGAAAAGCGACATGGAGCACAGAACTTTGTTCACGACCACACGACCCCCTTTAGCTTCAGTGCACGACACAGATTTCTTGCATGACGCAGATATGGTCATGAGTTTTGTCAATTTAGGTAAGACAAACGTTTACAGCTTTATTTTGACATTGTGAAATAATGCATTGAATGGGGAGGTGACTGAAGAGCATAACATACATGGGGCGCACCTGCAAACTGCTTTGATGTGATTTTGTTTTTCACAGATTAAATATGTTTTTATAGATTAATATATATTTAACTAAATATTTTAAATTAAACAATAATAGAAATAAAACAATAAATATTAGCAACATAATAGATATAAAATTAGCTTTCTGGTAGTTTGAATGTAATAATCTACATCGTGGTTAGGTGGTTAGCTAGGACACGTACTTGAAATTGACCTAAATAGTCCACCAAAATAACTTGCTCCAGCTAGTTGACCGTCTTTGCATTACACAAATATAATAGAACTGTCAACAAATAATGCTGTAGCTTTAATCTGAACTAAATTACCCAATCATGTCATTCGTGTTTAATATTGTTTTGTTTTCTGAGTGTTTCGACATTTGTTCTGCACTAGAGCAAGACTCGCATCAAACAAGCTGGCAATGTTTTCAGAATCTCTGATCTGCTAAGTTTACATTTACATTTATGCATTTAGCAGACGCTTTTATCCAAAGCGACTTACAAATGAAGGAACAGTAGAAACAGTGCATCAACTGAAAAAAACAACAACAATCCTATAAGCATTGTGCCATTTTTCCTAGACTAGCATAGAGTAAGCAAACAAGTGCAGTTGTCCCCTTCACATTTTTTTTAAAATAGAGAGTATGTTAATTGGTAGAGAGTAAGTTAATTGGTGGCAATTTTGTTTTATTATTTTTAATATGAATACAAATGTAGTTATCATGTAGTATAATTAAATACTCTATTAAAGAACTATGGTATTACTATCTGATAATATTGTGGAACAATGGCACTGGGAATGCTTTTTCAAAGTCTGCATAGAGTTTCTATGCATCTGCAGCAGCATCTGCTACTGACATGCATCAAGCTCATAATGGCTCTGATCACAGTGTCAGACCACAAGTCTGTTTATTCATTTTGTATACTTTGCTTCAGTAAACACGCCTCCATTATTGGAGGGAGTATTTGCATGCCAGGGTTTGTTCCCACTTGTTTATGTAAACTTCCCACAACACACTGCACAAGTTGCCTAATTAATGTTATTTTAACAACGCAGACTGTTCTGGCTCAAATCACTGATTGCTATTGATAATGGTAGTTCGCTACCAGAAACACTTTTGTATGAATTGCAGAATTGTTGGGAAGCCCTTGAATGTGATTAGGACAGAAAGACAAAGACAAGATAACCGGTTAGCGTGATGCTAACCACGGTAAGTTATCTAGTGAGTAACAGTCAAAAGGTCAATACAACAAAATATAGAAACGACAAAAGAAAGAAGCGGAATAAGGTACTCAGAGCAATGCTAAGAAAAAAAATGCAATGCAAAGAAAAAACGAACCACTTACTCTATCTGCTGTATTACTCTATCTACATTTGCTTAGTTTGCTAGTGAACGTGTAGAAATGAGAAAAGTACTGCTTCTTTTGTGATTTTTCCACCTCAGTAGAGAGGAATCACCAGAACGTTGTTTGTTAAGCCATCCACTAGCGATTACCAGTTTCTGAAGTTATCAAGAAATATCTAACTTAAATCATAATATCATTATGTTTTATCTAACTTATTCATATCTAACTTAATCATATCATATCAAATATCATAGCCACAAAATATCTACAACTCCTCATATTTGGGGCATTTAGGCTAAGAAGGCTCACCCTTACGCTCTCATCAGCCACATGCTGCATCTTCTGGCTCGGCAGCAAAAGGTCAGTGGACAACACCCATCATTAGCAGCAAAAGGATAATATATGCAAATAAATACGCAAGCTCTTTCTTATGTTTCTATGCTAGATCCACCTGCAAACCCCCCACAGCAATTTTCCGCCAAGCCTCAGCAGTGAAAGGACCCATACACAGGGCATTTACCCAGGAGCTTCATAATTGATTTTGGAGCTTCAGGTTTTACATCAATTTCCTATTTTGATGTAAAACCGACAAGACATCTAAGCTGTATTTGAATTTGAGTAATCAAAATGTAATTATTCAAGAATCAAAAAGAAATACTGAAAAAGAGAGGGTGAGCAATTTTGATCAAAAGTCTGGCATGGGCTTAATTAGTACCGAAGTACCATTTAAACCCATGTGTGTTCCAAATAACCCCACAACCACAATTATATTTTTAACATAGTAAAAACATTTATTCAGTAACATGTTATTTATGTAGTACACAATTTCTTATTTGAACTTGCATTTAATGTTTGGTTTGTAACAATGAACCACCACAAACATGGCCATGTAAGCCTAAAACTCATTTTCATTATTTTAAGTAATTAACATTTCATTTAATTTGACCAAAATTTAATTAAATATATTTTTTAAATATGGTAAATTACATTCCAGTGCATCAACAATAAAAAATATGAAACAGGCCTACACAATGGTAAACAGGTCACTGATCGGCCACTTTCATTTCTTTTAGCTTTCTTAAGACTTTTAATTGCAAAAAGATACATAACAAAAAGCACTTTGCAGTATGTGATGGGCTATGTACATTTGTTTTTTGCATTTATTTGGCAGATGCTTTTATCCAAAGTGACGTACAGTGATTTCAAGGTATACATTTTTTTCAGTACTTGTGTTCCCTGGGATTGAACCCACACCCTTTGAACTGCTAACACAATGCTCTACCAGTTGAGCTACAGGAACAGTAGTCTAGGCTATGTAGTCTAGTTATTGATGTAAGAATAGCTAAGAACAGCAGGGTCACTGAATTACAGAAACAAATTCTACCCAACATCATACTTTCATCATAATTTCCTATTTAAAAACATTAAATAAATGGATCTACAGTAATTACTGAGGTAATAAAGATATATTTACACCAAAATAAAAAAGAGTAAACACAATTTTTTAAAAACAATTAACTCACCCAAACCATTTATTGTGTTTTATTGATATATTGATGTGAAATGCACCAGAAAACATTTCGTTCATGCTCTTAATATTTCTAATACTCCAGCAGTGTTGTGTGTATCATGACTACTGATTGTGATCAAGCTTGTGATCAGCTCTCTTTCTAAATGCTCTCTTTCTAAATACTTTCTAAATGAACCCAAATAGAACAAATTAACTCAGAACAACTTCATAATACACAAAACTAATTATGAATCTTTCAAATTATATAATATGAATGTACTCAATTAGTGGTTGAAAATGTGTCGTGCACTTTTTTTCTGAGGGGTCCCAAAACACTGAAGTTGAGGCAACTTAATGTGAGACCCCTTGAGACAGCATGAATATGAGTGGTCTTAACTTAATAATGACAAATTTGATTAGTGCTCAACAAATACTGACATGTTAGTAAGAAGTTGCCTTTAAAAATGTTTGGGTTACATATCGTCACTGTCAGGTGGAATTCTCTTAACTCCATTCTTAGGCTTTGTTGTTTTTTGCATAAATCAATACTATCAGTCAGTCCCCACATGGCTGTGTAAATATTAAGAATTTATTAGCTAATAAAATATGTTAAAAATAGCTTGGCACTGTCTGAGACTCCACCTTCACTGCGTGGAAGCTTCGCAGCATTACTTCTCATTCATTCATTCACGTCTGTGTCCGTACCATTCTTACAATGAGAGTGTTAACTTTTATCTCAGTTTTTCCATACATTAAATCTGGTTCACTCACCTGAAAAATTATGATTTTGGAGATGCGGATTCCATCCAACAGCGACAATATGAGTACGTCCGAGTCTGA
This sequence comes from Yasuhikotakia modesta, assembly GCA_036877545.1. Lineage (NCBI taxonomy): Eukaryota > Metazoa > Chordata > Actinopteri > Cypriniformes > Botiidae > Yasuhikotakia > Yasuhikotakia modesta. The sequence goes on from JBAJNP010001139.1 coordinate 45,477, forward strand.
ATGTGTGTAAAATCATGCCTATAATAACAGATTAATGTCATATGACTAAGTGTTGCAAAACAAGTCATCAGCTTTTAAGTCTGAAGGAAGGCCATGCTGAAGTGTGTCAGTGATGCTGCATCTTGTTACGTATCTCCCTACCTTGTTCCCTTATATACCTAATCTGAGACATTGCCTTTTGAGAGAACTCAATGCTGCATCGTGGCTTGATGCTATGGGGAACGTTCATGTCCACTATGCCACAGTAAGGGAAGGAAGCATCACAGTAAGCCTCTTGTCTTGCCCCCCGAGACACTTGGGGTAGCAGGGAAAGTAAAAATGCCTGTTGGAGTCTCCAAGGGGGGAATGGCATGAGGTGTTGACATAAGCAGGAACCCCCTTTGTGGAGTTGTCCCTGGTGTTGTGCTGCTGGCATCAGGGATTCTTCTTTGCAGAAAGCATGGTCTATGGATCAAACTTTCTTTTGGGCTGTGAGGCCTGCGTATGCTGCCCTGTCTCCCAAGGTGTGAGTGTTCGATTTCCTTCTGCTGGTGCCTGTAGACAAAAAAAAAGATTTAAAAGGAAAGGTGGTCTATTCACCTGACAGCTAACTGGCCTTGGCTGGGAACAAATATACATATATTGTGTGTCACCTGCTGTGGACAGGGTGGTGCACACTTCTTAAAATTACCTTATTATTATGTTTGGACTCGTTTTCTCCTTAGCATCAAACCATGACACAGCCTCAAGTTCCACTTTTTTTTACATGTCTCCTGTGATTCCATCTTCAAAAAGACTAAAAACTCACCTTTTCAGACAATACTTCCCCAATTAATACCACTCAACTACTTCTAACACTTCTTTTTTCTTTTCTGTTCCTTTTCTTTTCTTCTTTTCGTCTACACTTCTCTCTACTCTCTTTATTTAAAAAAAATAAAGATGTGTGTGTGGGGGGGCAACTGCACTTGTTTGCTTACTCTATTTGCTTACTCTTTTGCTTACTCTTGTTTCTATTGTTTCTTCATTTGTAAGTCACTTTGGATAAAAGCATCTGCTAAATGCATAAACGTAAATGTAAAATGATTTTCCAATGGATATAATTAATTCATTCTCTTAAAGTTTTGCCCAATTTAATTTCCAGTTTAATCTGATATATTTCTGTGAAAAACAGGATATGAAAATTGATTGATTGTGTTAATGTTACATATGAAAATGTAAAAGAGGGATTTGTGACATTATCCAAAACAGATAAATCCTACACAATGAGAAAAAGTATAGAGAGATGCAGCCACAATACAATTTTGCAGAGCTTTTTTTTATGCTTTAATCTTTTACTTTGTGAACATGGTGTGGCATTTTAATTTTAATGAATTATCTCTTAAGTTCGTAACTCCTAGTTCGGGTCTTCAGTGTGTACTCAGAGATCTTTTACCGAGCTAAACATTTTTGGGCAGCGATTATCTGACAAAGAATGTACATTTTCATCTCAGTTAACACACATTGAAGTTGAAGATTGTGAGACCAGCAGATATGTTTTTATTGAAGGAACATTCACTTGGCTTTTGTCCCAACTGTGAAATCCTACTATCTCCTCATCTCACGCCATAGCCATCAGACATGCCCCCATGGCTGCAGGTTCCGTGATTAGTCCTGAGGAATGCGACATTATCTGCAGGTAGCTCCTGTCTCCCACTGTCAGCTGTTATCAGGGATACTTCATGAATATGAATCTCAGAACAATTAAACTTGTGCACCATTGCCTTTGGCTATGACTCTGTCAGATAACAGCATGTACATCTATCAGACTGCTTGATATGGAGGCGAGAAGATACTGCAGAACCAAACATCTGACTACATGATAAATCACTTGTTGCTTGACATATCATACATAGGCATGGAAAGTGTCACAGAAACATCTGAGGAATTATCTGAGCGGGAACCACATGGCCAACCCCTGCTTCCCCTGAAAGGCAAATATGTTACATTTTTGCTCTATAGTATGCAAAAAGTCTGATGTAGCACTTGTTAACACTTGTTTGACAAACAAAAATGAGGGTACGAGGGATATATTTGTTAAATAGTGCCAATTGTCAATCAACAATGTGTTTATCAAATAAATAGAAAACGCATGAGCTTTGTAGATATACACCTGCACTGTGTTTCCTTTAGTCCAATGAATATTTACATTTATACAACAAACACTTTTATCCTAAGCAACTTCAAGTGCATTCAAGGTATATACAGGTATTTAACCTGTGTGTTTCTTTGTAATCAAACCCAAGGACTTTTGCACTGATAATGAGCTACTAGCTCTATTAGCTAAACTGCAACAACACTAAATATTTGAATATAATGGTAGGTAAAATATTGTGTTTTATAAGTGTTTTACTGAATCAGTCACCTAACAGGATTCAATTAATGCATTACAGTATAATTTTATACAATATAGACTGCATTACAGTTTCCAATTTTATAAAATAAGTTTATGAATAGTGTCGCAGGGTGAAGGATCACACGACTCAAAATGTGCCAACTTAAAGCCCCGGAGGGTGATTTTATTTATAGAAGCCAGCGAACAGTGCAATGTGTGGTGCCCCTCGGTGCTCTCGATCTTCTCTTTGTGCAGGGTGTCTGTGCGGTGCTCTCGTGGCGGGGCTGATCGGTCACGCGCTGCTTCCTGGAGAGAGAGAGTAAGCTTGTTAGCGTCTTTCTCGTTCGGAGATGTGTCTCAGCGTGTGAGCGGAGGCAACGGCTTATGTAGTGAGTGCCTGAGTGCATGCCAGCTGTGACCGATCAGCTGTGACAAGGGCGCGGCAGGTGCGCCTCGCTTGTTACCAGGGCGACGCTGATGAGGACTCGGGCTGTTTGTCACACTCCAACACCCCCCCCCCCCNCTCCAACACCCCCCCCCCCGGTCCTTAATGTAATGGGGATCTTGGGGCGGGGGGAGAGGTGTGCCCTGACAGACCCATGAAGGCTGACCAAATCCGGGAGAGACCATCGGTATTGGCTGTCCCCGCCCGATGTTGAACCATGAAGTGGAAGTCCTGGAGCACCAGGAACCAGCGAGTCAGTCGGGCGTTGGTGTCCTTCGCCCTGGTAGCACCTGAGCTCCAGGACTGTCAACGCCTCCCTTTCGACTGTCGCGTACCACTGCTCAGTGGAGGTCAGCTTCCGGCTGATGTAGATAACCCGGTGTCTGAGGCGTCCATCTGGAGCAGGAAGGGGCAGTTGAAGTAGAGTTGGTGTTCCTTCTTCTTGCCGTGTTGGCGCATGCGGTACGTGACTGGGCCCACCCTCTCCTGTGATGGTGTAGGGCCCTTGCCAGGACGCCAAGAACTTGCCGGCCGACGTGGGGACCAGGACCATGACGTGATCTCCTGGCTGAAACACCCGCCCGATTAAAGTACCGCTGTTGGGCCTGCTGTGCCTTCGCCAGGTGTTCCCGGACTAACGGCATCACTCTGTCGATTGTCTCCCACATCTCCCGAATGTGCTTGATGGTGGACCGCATCGGGGCCAGCTGCTGCTCCCAGGCCTTGCGACATCGAGAAGCCCCCGGGAGATCCTGAAGATCCCAATGAGGACATAAGGCAGCATCCGGTCCCAGTCACGCCGATCCTCGGCGGCCACCCTCTGCAGCATCTGCTTCAGTGTCTGGTTAAAACACTCGATGAGCCCGTCCGTCTGCGGGTGGTAGATGGAGGTGCGGAGCTGCTTGACCTTGAGGAGCCGTCAGAGGTCCGCCATCAGCCGGGACATGAAGGGGGTCCCTTGGTCGGTCAGTATATCCGCTGGGATGCCGACTCGAGTGCAGAGGAGGAAGAGCTCCTGGGCAATGGCCTTCGCTGTGGCCTTCCGAAGGGGGATTGCCTCTGGATACCGGGTGGTATTGTCGACAATCACCAGGATGTGTTCGTGGCCACATCCCTATCCGCTCAAAGGGTCCCTCTATGATGGGCAGAGGAATCAGTGGGCTGGGGGGAGGAGTCCGGGGGGACATCTTCTGGCATGCTTGACAGAAGCGCCAAGGCCGGGTCAGTGAAACCGGTCACGGATGCGCTGGATGGTGTTTTGCACCCCCAAATGGCCCGCCATAGGATATGACGTTAGCGTCTTTCTCGTTCTGAGTCTCAGCATGGGAGCGGAGGCAACGGGTTATGTAGTGAGTGCCTGAGTGCGTGCCAGCCGTGACCGATCAGCTGTGATGAGGGTGTGGCAGGTGCGCCTCGCTTGTTACCAGGGCGACGCTGATGAGGACTCGGGCCGTTTGTCACAATAGGTACATTTAATTTTAAAAATAATCAGAATAATTAATTAATCAGAGTTAATTATTGTGTTAATTATTGTATTAATTATAAGTGTACCCTTGGGCTGCTTATATTTGCTAAGCAACATGTCAGTTGTGCATGTTTGTTACAATTATAGCTCATAAAATGTACAGTGTACAAGGTGTAATGTGTGTTTAAAAATGCGGTCAGAACCTAGTCTTGGGTAGCCAAATCGTCTGACTGATGGTTTGGAAAAGAGACCACCCGACGGACATTTAAAACAACTGTTTATAGTTTTTGTTCAGCATTTTGTTTTTTCAGGTGGTCTTTAATATCTATATCTTTAATATCTATATCATGCATTGAGCAACTGACATCAATCCTGGAATGTGTTTATTTTGGTGGGCTGACACTGAAATGTCCATTGTGAGTCAGTGTCATAGCAACACCAACTGACTTAAAACTGACACCAACTGTCTATCATTTAAAACTTGAAATAGTTTACTTACATTTAGCCAAGCATGAAATTTGGCACACATATCATACTGGCTATAATGGTTAATTATAGTGCCATGAACTGGTAGAAGGAATTGTGTCCTTTACTAAATACTTAAAATAGGTGTTAAAATACTCACCTCACTCATACTTACTTATTTTTCTAATTAATTGCGTATGACAAGGCCCAAATATGCATATTTTTCTGAGACGCACCAGTGGCAATCATGCTGTAGTATTTGGGCCTGTTATATTTTGAAGGAGATTTTGGCTCTTATACTCACTGTTCTGGAATGCAAGCCACCAATATTTTGACTTCAACTTTGGAAACAGCTGTGTTTCCTTTCTCAAAGATATTTTTTCCTTATTTATCAGATCCCTTAGGAGAAATCCATCTCTGCTGTCTGACAGACTTCCTCTTCTAAATCTGTGTCTATGGCCAGCATTGAGCTCACACACACCTGCAGTAGCATACACAGATCACTCTAACAGGTCTCCCTCTGCTGGGTATGCCCACAATAATACAGACACACAGGTAGTGACGACGATAGCAGAAGAAAGATACAACCACAACTGGATTATTAAATATTGAACATATTGAATGGCTTATTATTTATACACATACTATATTTAATAACACTGGCATAATTTTTTGTTAGATGGTAATGCATCTAGCCCTCCATAATAATTTGGACAAAATGTTTGCATTTATTTCCTAAAATGCCTGTAATTTGGCTAGTCAAGAAGTTTTAATTTGAATGATGGTGTGGCACTATTCATAATAAATATAGTTTCAAAGCTGCTTTACAAAAAAGAGTTAAACATTGTCAGTAAAATAGATTATGCAGATTATGCGAACTGGCTAATATTGTGTATGCATTATAAAATACAACATAATATAGTCATAATATAATACACAATATATAATACACAATATAATACATTCATTCGAAGTCCTTGCAGAGGTCTTGTTTTCTCTACACAGTGTTGGGTCATCTGAAGTCACTTTAAGATACTGGATCCATACTCGAATCTGAAGCAACCCTGCGACAGGTATCACAAGATAGAAATGGGAGGCAAATAATTAGCAATTAGTGTAGCTGCAGGTCCTAACATTATCAGCGCAAGATAATCATTAGCATTTTATCCAATGTAATTGAATATTAGGTTTTGAAATGCCTTATGTGAATTCTTGACTGAAAAGATGCGACTCCAAAAGAGTTTAGGAAGTCTGTAAATATCTGTAAAGAGTCCTTACGCATAATTTGTATTATCTACATGTATACAAATTATGTTAAAAAACTGCTTTATTAATGGGACAGAGAGATAAATGTGAAATGGTATGGGAACGAGATGCCAACTCCACCATAGCGACTCCAACTCCAACTTAGGGAGTCAGGTCAGGAGTAGTAGTAGAGACCTGAAGAAAAAGGCCGCAAAATCTGACAAAGGTCAAGGAAGTGGACCATCTGGCAGCATCGTAGATGTTCATATCTTGAGTAGAGTGAGACTTGGTTTCCAAAGGAGGGGGAAGTCCAGGGGACTCATAAACAATATGGACTGCCTCGACAATCCAGCGACTAAGAGTTTGTTTAGATGCAGGCTGTCCCTTCTTGTGTGGGCCAAAACAGACCAAAAGCTGGTCCGATTTTCTCCACAGGGCAGCTCTGTGGACATAAGTGTGCAGTGTTCGCACTTGACACATACAATTACGCCTTTAGCCCAGTACTTTTAGCACCAATTAGCCCTCTTTTTGATAGACCAGAAGCTAAGAGTTGTGCCCCCTCAGGGGCCTCACCCATAGGTTCCAAAGGTCTGGGAGAGGATGGACAATGGCGCCCTCTCCTGAGACTGAAGAGATATGAGATCCAGACACAGAAAAAGAGTGTTGCAGCCCTTTCTCCCCCCTTAAGGGTGCGGGTCTGATAAGACTAAACAAGACCTGAGGACTGTTTTAATATCAAAAAGGACTCGCTCAATTGTCTGTTAACCCTGCCACCTCAGGTGCTTCAGGGTGCAGCAGCCTCAAATATCGGCTCCCTCTACTATTTGGCAGCCTGGAAAGAACTGCCTCATGTGTCATGGGTCCTGAATACTTTAGAACTAGGGTACAATATCAGTCAAAAACTGCCTACTTTGGACAGCAATTAACCCACTTTAGTGGGTTCCACTCAGGCTCTAGTCTTGCAGGAAGAAGTATAGACTCTCTTAATGAAAGAGGCCATAGAGTTAGTACCTCCTCAACTCAGGGAATCAGGGCATTACAGCCATTTCATAGTTCCAAAGAAAGATGGGTGGATGCATCTTCTGAACCACTCAGCCATGAAACTGAAGTTCAAGATGCTCACTGTAAAGTAGCTCATAAATCAAATCAGGTAAGGGGTCTATTTTCCGTTGCTAACTAGTTTGTCAAACCTAAGCACAGTCAGGAGAGTGAGAGAAGGCCAGTTACACACTGTAAAGCAGTTTCAACAATTACTAGGCCTCATGGCAGCCGCTTCCATTGTCATTCCATTCGGCCTGCTGCACATGAGGCTCTTACAGTGGTTACTCAAAACCAAGGGGTAAGGGGCAAGGTAAGGGGCAATCAGATCAGAGTCACGCGGCAAGGCCTACGTGCCTTATATATATGGAAGAAACCTTGGTTCCTTTCAGAGGTACTGGGAGATCGCTGTTGTCATGTCACCCTAGCGACCAATGTGTCCCTTATTGGATGGGGAGTGGTTACAGCGGTGGTCGCTTACATCAATCATCAGGGAGGTCTGCGTTCATGCCCTCTTTTCAAATTATCATGCCAGATCATTCTCTGGTCTAGGGGGAAAGCTGCTGTCTCTCAGAGCAATTTATATCCGTGGATGTTGCAATGTGGGAGCAGACATCCTGTCGAGGCAGGGGCTGAGGCTCGGGGAGTGGAAACTTCACCCAGTTGTGGTGAATCAGATTTGAAAAATATTTGGGAAAGCCCAAGTAAACCTCTTTGCCTCTCTCAAGACTGCGCAATGTCCCCTTTGGTTCCATCTAACTCACCCAGCTCCTCTGGGTCTGGATGCTATGGCACACATGTGGCCAAGGCTATGTCTATATGCCTTACCCCGATCGTTCTGCTCCCGGGAGTTCTGGAAAACATACACCTAGACACAGAATCCGTGCTCCTGGTGGCCCCACTTTGGCCCACTCAAGTATGGTTCTCAGATCTGACAGATCTGTTAGACAGGTCTCTGCAGGAGATTCCTATCAGGAAAGACCTTCTTTCCCAGGTGGCAATCTAACATGGGGGCAGGGGGTCACTTCAGTGTAGATCCCATAGCGTTTCGATGCAGCTCGAGTTCGAAAGAGAACGTCTCAGGTTACGTATGTAACCCTGTTTCCCTGAAGGGAACGAGATGCTGCATCTCCTGCCATACCTCAGTTCCGCCTGCCTGTGCTTGCTTCATTCAGGTCCTAAGCAAACCTAATATGCGATAAGCATGTGTGTTTTATAGTTTCCTGGTCCCCCAGTTTGTAATTAGACATCTGTATTAGAGTGCATAAAAGCTGATGGCGTCCCCATAGCGTTTCGATGCAGCATCTCTTGACCTTTAGGGAACCAGGGTTACATACGTAACCTGATATGTTTTCTTTTTATTCGAATTTAGAAAACGCCCTACCTTTTCCGGAATTCGTTGCAACAATTTGTCTTTTTTGCAAAATACAGAATTGTCTTCTTTGCCCAGTCTTGTTGTGTCTTGCCAAATAAAGACTATGTTACAAATAGTGGCAAAATATAATTTACATTCTTAAGGGGATTAAAATGACATGCAGTCAAAGGGCTTACCAATTCTAAGAGTGAGTCACAGAAACATTTAATTACAGAAGCTGAAACAATTAGATTGTTTGAGAAGAGAATGTGAATGTGGGGTTTTGAAGATAATTACATAAACACAGATGGATTCCTCACATGCTTGGCTTTACAACACATTTTTATTGGTTAAAGCTAAAGGAGACAGCTTTCAAAGCAAATCTGACTGTTTTATGGGCTGCTGAGATGCAGTAAATAATTGCAGACTTTGTGGACGGTCAGCATTTTTTCTCAATTTGTGTTTACTGAGCAGAATAATTAATTAAAGCTTTAGATATAAATCATGTTTTAATAGAAACTTGTTTTGTATATGTGTAAGTACTGTGTAAAGTAGGTGATTATGATATATACAGCATTGTGATACTTGATTAAGTTACTTCACCATTTGCTTTTAAAATAACAATAATATTGTTGTAAAATACTGCAAAATGGCAGAATTATTGCCAAGTGCTTGATATAAGTAGAATCTATCATTTTGCAAGCTATCTTTATCCATTTTCCTACAAAGAAGGTATTTTATTATAGTTATTTTGAAGGAAATTAAAGCTTATGAAAAGATTAGCATGACATTGTCAAAGCATAGATTCTTAAACTAATTTTCTCTATGCCTCTTATTTTCTCACTTGTTCTCACTAAGCTTTCACTAAATGCTCTCAAAAAATCACTTGATTTAATATTTTCATACAGGTCTGTAAGTCAATTAGAGTGTAGTGTGTCTCTCAGGGAACCATCTTAAGGCATTTTGTGTGTTTTTCTGTGTTTTAAGTGATGTGTGGACAGCAGAACATAGTAACTTCCTGTTTGATGATTATAGATGAGTTAAATGCTTCCTTATGATAGCAAGAGGTTTAAACAATGTAGTTCACTTAGACAATTGATTGAAACATTTGGTGATTCCTCTGTTCCAAAATTAAGTCCCCTACCTTCTTATGAGGGGGGAGGGTTGGAAGTGTGTGTTCTGAACCTAGGGAGGCATGGAAATACAATCACAGCAAGATACTTTATTCTGGGCCCACAAGTGGGGCTTCCGGTTGCTTTAACAGAAATAACTACAGCTCATAAGCTGACTGCAGGAACGAGAACAGCAAGAGCATGACAAAGCTGTTATTTTATGAGAAAACATACCCCTTTTCTCTTTTGTATTTGTGTGACTACCAATACGTAAAACTGTGGAGAATTCTACTGCTAGGATTGTCTTTTTCTGTGGGAACAGTTTAAATAAAGAAAGAATTAGTATTCAGCCAGAAACAGTGAATCATTGTGAAGTGGTGCTGTAATATAAATGTATATGTATGTACCGCATAGATGAATTAGGTGAGACAATTTTAATCCATTATTGAGGATATATATGACGATATAGCAATATATTCAAAATATTGTTTTCCAGAAGTTTAATTTTAGAAGAGGTTTAATGTTGTGTCTTAAGTTGTGTCATAACAACATGTCTCAATGTTTTATTATAAGAGTAAGAATATTATATATAAGCATTAAGGTAAAATAGATTGTGCAATATTATATGTATTGCCATGGGTAGCATTGCTAGGCATGTTACTTTATTAAACAAATTCATTACACGCATTTTATTGCTAAAGGATAGTTTCAGATATGTACAGTAAATAAGGTTATTATTTGGCAAATTATAACTTTCTATATTGCGTATTTAACAAGGCAAGGTAGGTATTAATCTGCAGGATTTGCAGGAACTATTTGCTAGGTTATGAATGCAATATGAAGTATATTTAAAACATAAATTTTATTTCATAGAACAAATTATTTTTGTCTCTGAAACACAGATTGCTGTCTAAATTGGTGTTCTAAGTCGTCTAATCTTACTGCATTTCTTTGGACAGTGGAGTATGACAAGGAGTTGTCTTTGCAGAGAAGACACCATAAAGAGTTTAAATTTAACCTGTCCCAGATCCCAGAGGGTGAGGCCATCACTGCTGCTGAATTCAGAATCTACAAGGAATGTGTGACCAGCATTTTCCGCAATGAGACCTTTTTGCTTCGTGTATTCCAAGTCGTTGGAGAACATCCAGACAGGTAAATAACCAGTTATAATAAATAAATTATTCTGTATAAAACATTTTGGAACAAATGCCTATACAAATGTTACCAGTAATATTCAGTGACGTTATCTTTATCTTTGTATCTATGTACTGTAAATACATTGTTTATTTAGAAATGTGATTAAATGTTTACCTAGGTAACAGTAATAGACAAACAAAAATTGACAAAAACAATATCACAAAAATAGGTGTATTTTATTAAAGACACTGAGTACAATTTACAGTCTGGATTTTTTTACATTACATTTTTTCACATTGGAAAAACATTTTAATTCAAAACAACTTACAGTGCATTCAAGATATACAATGTACATGTGCTACAGGAACATATTTCAACAGTAACAGCTTACATCAAATGTTTCTTGTTGAAAGGCTTACATAATGTTGAGGGTGTTTTTTGGACTGTTTATACAAATCTGTTTTAGTTTGTAGTTTGTTTAAGTTTTTTTTTAGGTTGTTCTAAATGTGCATTGCTCTTCAGCCCATGCCACATTTCATTTGGATGAAGGTCATTACATCACAGCCCTGAGACAGTAGCCACAAACCACAATGCTCCCTCCACCATGCTTCACAGTTGGGAGAAGATTTTGGCTGTTCTGTTCTTTCATGTTTTCCTTCATACATAAAATTGTCATTTTACAAATTCATCTGTCTACAGAACATTTTTCCATAAGTATTGTAGAAAATTCAGGTGGCCCTGGGGAAACATAAGAATTTCCATAATGTTTTTTTTATTAGTTTCTAGTGTCTTTCTATAAACCATTTTTATGATGGGGACAAATAGACTTTTACAGAGTCTGGGGGTCTTTTGCTGTTGCTTATCCACCCTTTTGTTAGGATTGCCCATTGGGCTTTTAAAGTAATATTTGCAGGGCGGGCAAAAGTCTTGTCTAGTAAGTAGCTATAGTCCTGAAATTTGTCCATGTGTGGATTATGATGAACACCACAGATTTACATACTACAAGGACATTAGGGCACCATTTGGAGTATGAGCCACTGTTAAGTTGGTTGAACTAATTATAGCTGGAATAAGGATTCAGATACTTTAGGAATCATATATTGTAGAAACAAATAATTGTTGTACATTGTTGTATTTGTTTCATACGTTATTTTAGTAAATACTAAAATAAAGGCTTTATAAAACAGAATGATGCATTTAATTTCATATTAGAGGTAAATGTTATGATTTAGGGACCATTAAGCTCTTGCCAGGCATGAAAATATTTGTTGGTGGTTATGCTCTGTTTTCCAACAGAGTAATTTGTGTGTTTTAAATTGTCTCAAACATCCCCTCACTAAACACAGCAAAGGTTGTCTACCATGTACTTTATGTAGACTAAGGCCATAACCACAAACGCACAACGGAAATAGCTTTAGTTTGGTGTCTAAAAAAGGTCCCACCAACACACACTAAACATTGACTTTGTGGGTGCTGGGAGGTATATCTTCTCATAAAGGCAAATGGCATGACCAGTACAGTGTCAAAAACAAGCCAATGAGGTTTGCCTATGGTACTAGCTGTATTCTACAGAAATATTTTTATACAGAAAAACACCAAACAACATTTTTCAACATGTTTCACAACAGGAGTGATTATCCAAGAAAACATTTTGGCTTCTTATTTGCTTGATTTAGTTATAAATGCTATGGTGTTTTTCATGTAGTATTACTCCTGTATTAAACAACAGGCAGCTTTTACAAACCTGCAGCGGAAAACTCTTGTTTTTTGTGATATATAATGGCAGTTACCACTGTACATCAAAATTTACCTTAACCAAATTATTACATGCATTGTGGCATTTCCCTACATGCCACTTTGTGCTTGTAAATCCTGAATGTTGTTTGGCTTGCAAAATATGTGCTTACAAACAGATTAATTTGCAATGCTGTCAAGTTTTAACAGTATAATTACTGTGTTTATGGTTTAAAAAAACACTTGGGTTTGGGAAATGTGGCATCACTAAGCTAAGCAGATGCACATGAGGCAGAAGAAACTTCTGAAGTATGGAGGTCTTTAATCCATTAAGTAAAAAATAACTTAAAATGACGATTTGATCTAGATCAGTAGTATTGTAAACCTTAAGTCAACTGAATGTGGTCTTAAATGTAAAGAAACAATATTATGTATAGATTTCAAGTGCGTCTTGTAGTACCTAAATTAGGTGAAGACAGGACTTCCAGTTCCAAAAACAGCGATCAGTAGCAGAAAAGAGCAACAAAAACTTCTGATGAGTAGACTGACTTTGTTTGCGACAGGATGTTGTTGTGTAAGGTTGTGTAAGGCAAAGGGGGTGAATAGTTAGAAACTTACAGCTTACAGTGATAGAAGGAGTGTCAAAAAGTTGTAATAATGCAGTTCAGATAATATTTGAACTTTCTTCATAGTGTGTGTGTGCCAACTGTAATACCTCCAGGCTGTATGCAGACGCACTTTAGTTTTGTTCTGAGCAGCCGAGGTAGTGTCTTGGCCACATCAGTGGTCAGTACAGAGTTGTGGCTAGAGGAGCACACATCTTTGTTCCCTCCATCAGTGACAAGGGTAACCATACGGAACTGAGACATTTCAGAAGCATGTGTATCATACTAAATGTCTAAACATACATATTAAATTAGATAATGCAGTGAAACTAAAGACAGGCTTGTGTGTCCCTACAACAAACATATTAATGCACATTTGTAATTATCCTACCAGAGCAGCGTAAGTTTAAGTTTAGAAATATATAGCTGGGAACAATATAGACACCACATCCTTTCTGAAGGGAGGCATCCATTTGGAAAACACATCCTATGGATCCACCAGTGGGAATACTACACAGGGAAAAATCTCTGTGGTGGGCTACCTAACCCACAGGAACTGGCAACAGAGCTACCTCTGTCAAGAGAAAGACACTGAGTTCACAGACAGGGAAACTGAACAGTGGAAAATACATTGTATGAGGTGACAATGGTGGCACAAAGAACAAATGAAGCACAAGCCTATAAAGGGCAGACCATGAGTAATGGTTCTGGTAGTGAGTTTCTCAACCAATCATCAAGATGGGGCCTTGGGGTGGATAGCAGCATGTTTCCTAGCTCTCCAATTCTTCTTCTGTTTTTGTTTGTTCTGTGTTTAGTAATTCTGTGTTACCAGAGACCAGCAGGAGTGCTAAAATGGTGGAGAAAGGTGACCTAGTTTTCACCTTGCCAAGGGTACTAAATCTATACCCAAGAGCACACAACATCACTACGCAAGTGACTTGAGTCTGAAGTATGGGCTGCGATGGTGTCATATGTAACAATGTGATTGGTGTTGCTGTGGCTGCAGATGCCACATGCCCCAAGAGCCTCTAAAAGAGCAACAGGTTCAAGCAGTTCGAGCATGGTCTTGTAAAAGCTGTGTCATCATAGTGATTGAGCCTGACTGAGTACATGGTGCTTAAGCCAGCCTGAGTACAATACCTGAGGGCAGCAGCGCAGCTGAATTCATAGCAAAACATTTGCTGACAACTAGTAATAGACTAATAACTAATAGACAATTCATCAAGCCCCAAACAAAGTACCAGGATAAGCTGTGGAGGCTCGGTATTTTGTTACTTAGGACATAAGAGAGCCGCAATGTTCCAATGCTTATGTTCTCATAGAACAACCCCAAAATATTGCTTCAGCATGGTCCCAACATCAAACACAGCGATGGTGCCCAATGGAAATGGAAACTGCCCACATCCAGTGGCACATGGATAGAATGGAATCTATCCATTTATAAAGATAAAAAACACTGTGGAAATGGTCTTTTACAGAATTTTTTTATGTTGTACTTGAGATACTTCAAAGCAATAAATTAAACAATATATATTTTTTTTAAATCTAGATCCATTCATGCCTTAGGAAATACTTCTGTTCGTATACAATTCAATTCTTAGCAATATTCATGCTGGAAAAATCCTGCTTAGTCATTTATCTACAGCAACAGCCACATGGAGCAATATAGGCCTGTTTTAACAACAACCTGTGACAGGAGCAATAAATGCAACTTTAGATGAACAATAAAGACCTGGCACTTAATTGTCTGTAAGGGTTTCTGCAGTTTGAGTTTTGCAATCAACTCAATGTGGTTTCATTCAGATCTGTTCCAGGTGAAGCTGAATGTCTTGTAGCAATAAGCAGTATAAGTCAGCATCAGAATAATGAGTTTACAATAACTGTGATGTGTGAACCACCACAATAATTTGGAGTTCATTAGAGAGCTGTTCTAATGAATGAGCAAAAATGAAAGGCTGCAGGGGTATTCCCACAACACCTGTGTGACCTGTAGCTTTGAACTGACCACAGCCAGTGCTTTTTACACAGCAAAATATGTAATTACAATAATATGGACAGGCCCTCTCATAGAAGTGATGCAGTTATACCTTTTTAACTCATCAATGAAAGCACATCTGTGTGTAATAAACTGAATTAAAAAATATTTTTACAGCTGAATGTTTGAAAAAGTGGAACCTGAGGAGGACTGACGATCATTAAGGTATATTCAAAACGGCTCATGATAGAAAGGAGCTGTCAACAATAATTAATGAGCTTAACTGTGCCATTGACTTTTGTTCAGACTTAAGTCATATATTTATTTATTTAATTATTATTTTCATAGAGTATTGTAACTTAACTTATAGTATTGTAATGACCCGCGGGTGTTACGGTGGGAGTTAGGAGTGACATCGACGAGCGGCTACGCTAGTCCCGAGTATGTTGCATACGTGAACACTCGTGTCACGGGATCCTGGAGTGGCTCGTGGAATAAACGACACTGGACGCACTCATACAATGAAGCCCGTTTATTCCCAACCCACACACAGAACCAACACGCATATAACAATCGACATGAAGCCGCTCCCGCAGACAGTAATTACCCCGACGCTAACAGCACATATCACATAACACAGAATTTACACAGGCAGACATAACAAAGACATAAAACAGGCGGCATGACGGAGATCCTCGCGGCTGGTACAATAAGGCCAATAAACATCTTTAATCGCATCCAGCTTGCGATTCCCCGTCATGCCCCAGGTCGCCACAGTATTAATGGACAATCAATAATCACAAACATGCTTTTGCAGGGATTCCAACCTGTTTCTGCTAGAATCTCGCAGGTTGTGGGCAGTAGAGGAAGGCTGGCTGGAGTTTGACATTACAGCCACTAGTAATCTCTGGGTGATGAACCCGTATCTAAACCTAGGTCTACAGATCAGCGTGGAGACCAGCGATGGTAATATAAAACTAACCACATTTTTTTGTATTTTCTTGTAGGCCTTAAAATGATCTAAAAACTGATTTAAACATGATGTATTAAAGTAACTTCTTGTTTGCACAGGGTGGAGTATCAGTTCCAAAGATGCAGGGTTAGTAGGGCGTGGTGGTGCCCTGGAAAGGCAACCTTTTATGGTGGCCTTTTTTAAAGTAAGCGAAATTCATATCAGATCCACCAGATCCACGGGCAAACGACGTCAACCAAGTCGCAATCGCTCCAACAACCAACAGGAGGCGTCAAAAGGATCCGCACACACAGGTTAGCCCTTGATATTTTTAATATAAATAAGCCTCTTCTCTTTATTTCTATAGAAAATGGCAGATTTTTGGATAGCAAAACCAGCCATCCAGGTACTCTAAATGTTTGTAAAATAGGTTTAATTATTTGAAAAATAATCACAAGGGATGGTTCATACGTATCATACTCCTCTCTTTTTCATGATGTCAGTTGTGATAATTTGCTGAGGGGAGGTTCCTACAGGAGGCCATGAATGGCTTCCCTTCTTCTCTCTATTTTCACATCTCTTCTCTAAAGAAAGCTGCCAAACTTACCCTCTTGAGATAGTCAGGAAGTGTACAATAACAGCATGTCATACATTTATTATAACAACTGCACATCAGTCATAAATCTGTAGAAACATAAAACAACCCCACTGTCAGCCTGTTTACATCACTTCAGAGTTCCTCACTTCATGACCCTCCTCCAATAGCAATATTTCATCCCGATTCATCTTAATAAAATTTGACAAATATGAAAAAATGCTGTAAAACCTGCATTAAAACTAATGCATTGTATTAGTACTATATATTTATTTGTTGCTGACAAATATGCAGTGTACTTTTATTGCCTGTTGTGATCAGGTAGTTACAGTGCTCAGCATAAATGAGTACACACCACTACATCTGTCAGAAAATTTTCTGTGATACTATACTACAACTACACAACTACTACACAAATCTGGGCCATTAATTGAAAACAAGATTTGTTAATTTGCACAAATCACAAAGTGATTTTCCTAACAAATTCATTCAAGCCCATGTTGCAAAAATGAGTACACCCCATGAGTACATGAGTACACCTCATATCAGTCAAAAATATGTAGCAAAAGTGATCCAAAAATTTAAGATGGAAGTGCAACCATCTTACAGAGACCATCTTGACAGAAGCATCTTCTGATAAGAAGGGTTGAAGAAAATCGCCATGCAAGTTCACTGCAGTTAGCTAAAGCAGTAGAAAGCCAAACTGGAGTGATCATTTCCTGTGACATCATACGGCGCACACTGCGGAGGAATGGCATGCATGGGGATCGTCCACGAAGGAAGCCTCTCCTAAAGCCCATGCACAAAAAAGGCATGCCTAGAATTTGCTAGGGCCCATGCTAAAAAAGATGAAGACTACTGGGACTCTACACTCTGGAGTGATGAGACAAAGATCACTGTTTTTGGAACTAATGGTTTTAAAACTGTATGGCATCACAAAGGTGAGGATATCAAAGAAAAATGCATGGTGCCTACAGTGAAACATGGTGGTGGCAGTGTCCTTATATGGGGCTGTATGAGTGTTGCTGGTGTTGGGGAGCTGCATTTCATTGATGGGGAATTCTGAAGCGACAAGTTGAGCATCACTCTCCATCCATAATCCAGGCTTTTAAAAGAGGTTATTCTTGAAGATGAAAATCATGGTGCTCATACAAAATACTAGGTGTAGAATACTAGATGTCCTGTTGACATTGGTAGTAAAATAATCCCAATTAAGTTAAATTTGGAATCAAATTGACTAGCAGGCTATGGTCATTGCAATTGTAAAAGTATTGGGTCAGGAAGCTTAGTGCTAGGTTCCTTAGTTTCATGATTAGACATGGGACATGAGGAATCATGAAAAATCATGGTTACCGACCAATGAGTATGGCCTCTGATTCCAATTTCTTAACACTTCCAGTTCCACTTTAGTTGAAGTTCTTTTAGTTGTGGTCTACTGGTTAAGGTGTCTGGCTTGTAATCAGCAGGTTTCTTGTTTGATTCCAGTGCCGGCAGGTAGCAACTGAAGTGCCCTTAATCAAGGCACCTAACCCCCGATTGCTCCCCAGGCACTGCAGGGATAGCTGCCTAATGCTCTGTGTGTGTGTTCACGACTTGCAGAGTATGTACTCATGAAGGATGGGTTAAATGCAGAGGTTACATTTCGGTTAGGGGAAACCACAACTGACAAAAACATGCCACATTCATTAGTTGATTATAAATTAAGTAAATTTAAGTAATTTTAACATTAAAAGAACTGGCCATAACCATTTGCTAATGAAGCTATACTTATTGTATGCACTTATATGTAGGCATTTTTGGCAGATTGCTTTTGGCTAATCAAAATAATTCAAGAATTCAGACATTGTAAAGGAAACTTAAGAACTCCAAAACCTTGCACAACATGTGTCTTGGCTAATGAGTAAAATAAGTAAATAAATTAAAAAAGTACATTTATTTTGAGGGATTGCACTTTATGTAACCCAAAACATTAGCCCCTAACATTAGCTTGTTCTGGTTCTACTTGGGATGTCTGAAATGTAAATATTTAGACTTGGAGCAGGAAGTTGTGAGGCCGTTGTGACAGCGGTCTCATAGCATTGTTGATCATGCATATGGTTCCAATATAAAATCAGCTATCTCAGAGCATTGAATGACAGGCTGAATGTTGCATATTCACACAATATTGAGAAACACATGTATAATTATCAGTCTTGTGTAAACACCTTTAGGTCATGCACAATTTACTCAAAGTTTGCATACCATGACTAGATAAAAGTTTATTAATGGTCCATTACAGTTTTCTTGCTTATTAGTAAACACTTATAAAAAGTTATTTAAATATGAATAACTCTAACAATACATTAACAAAGATTAGTAGTGTATGAGTTAACAGTTCTGACAAAGCACATAATGACTGAATTGCGATTTAACACAATTTAACACGGAATTGCGATTTAACACAGTCATGTTTGTTTGATTATCTATATGGAAACACAACACACTTGGAGCACAGCTGGAGGTGTGTGTGTGTGTGTGGGGGGGGGGGGAGGGGTTGGGTTGCCAGACTTTGGCCTGATGGAAGTTAACCAGGGTCTAGCTCAGCTCAGTAAAGTGCTGCTCGGTACCAGACCTGTAATTACCTCAGAGCTGTCATTAGCTGCTGGGCTCAAATACCTGACAAAGTTACAGAATAATAATAACACACTGTCCAGCTGGGGTTTCTCATCTCACCCTCCCTCAACCCTCCTTTTGTTTACCAATAGTGTAATTAGACATTAGCAAACTTGGCGATGCAGCTTTAATAACCAGAGTGATAAAAGACAGGAAGAAAGATAAACTTAACAGACAAAGACAACACATGCATTCTCTTTCAAGTCATTTTGGGAGTGGGGTGAGAGAGCTTTTCTGCCTCAGCTCTTTCCAGAAAGAATATTACTCCATGCGGAACGTCATGCCCATTACTCCACCATGCCATCACAGACAAGAATGTCATTGTGTAATTGCTATAGCACAGTCAACCTGTAAGGAAAAGTTTTTCCGACAAAAAAAACCTTTCCTTACAGGTTGACTGTGCTCAATGACCTGCTCAAAATCAATGCAAAATGATTTTTATGACATTTAATTATGGTCCCTTTATGATTCCTATTAATACATAAGATAAGAAGGCAGGCATTCTTTAAGTGACAATAAATTATACAGACAGGAAGAGATGTGCTTTATAGGCTACCACAAATCTGCCCTTTACAATGTTAATGAAACCACACAACTTCACACAAATATCTGCTTCATTTTTAAAGGGTTCCTGACTGTAAGTGCTGGCAGCATATAATTAAAAGGCAAAGTGTGTTAATGCATGCTGAAGTTAAGGTGTTTATATGTGTGCATGTGTGTTTTGCATGTATTTTGTTAAAACAAGGTTAAAACAAGATTTTGTATGACCATGCTCCTGAGCAGGTTTATGATTGTAATTGTTTAGTGTTGCTTCATTCTCAAGCCTGTGGTGTAGAAGATTTTGGATTAGAAAGATTTCTGCAGGGGGTCTGTGTACCACAGGTTCACTACCTTCCTTCACTAGAGGGAGACCACTGAAGAAAGCTTGACTGCCACAAGGGCAGATTGGTCTCATTAAATATTTACTCTAGTCATGCAGGACAGAGAGGAAGAGAGGAAAACACAGGTGTCATACTTTGGGTGTAAAAGAACAAGGCCAAAAATTGAAATTTGCAATACAGGGAGGAAGTGTAAAAACCTGGTATAATAATACCTAAAACATAACATTTAACTCATAACTCTGTAAGGTTAAGATGTTATTAACATTTAAAGCTCAGCATCTCAATTGCATTTTTCAGACAGCATATTGATGTCCAGCACTTTACAGCTAGACATCAGCTGAAATAAGTTGCAGTATAGAGATAATACATACATAGTAAATATATAGAGATATAAAAACATATAAACATATGAACATATAAAATATTTACTTGGATGCAACATTATCAAACAATGCAATCTGGCCTCACTTTGAGCTTTTAGGTGTAAACTGGTTTGAGTCTGACAAGAACTGACACAGGTTTAAAGGAGAAAGCTGTAACTGTAGCACAAGTTATGTCAGAGACTTGTCTATACATTTTGTGTATACACAGCATGCATTGTTAGTTAAAGCCTTAACTCTCTGTTACTCTTGATTACTCATGTATATTCATTTTAGGTGGATTTAGATGTAATGTAACACATAGTATAGAATAATAATTGAAGGTATCTCTATTAAATATTTTGCAACTGGAGTTGTTCTTCATATACAACAAGAAGTACGTCATCACAGCAATTGCAGGAGACATTTTGTGCCTGTAGGATTGGTTTAAACTAATATGTAACGAGAACAAGAGGGGATTTAACCTCATGAAACATGAAAACACTGGTAGGAAAAAATGTTGAGTTTCTCAAGATCAGAAGTCAGAACCAAAAATGTTGTTCCCCTTTACAAAACACAAACCTGACTGCTGCTGACAGAGAGTGCAACAAAATTTACATGCCACTGGCAGCACATTATTTTTGCATTAGGCAGGTTTTTGGTGGGTATATAGGTTCCAATGTGGACATAATTGTGGACAGAGAAAACCAGGTTGACACTAATTCCCTTGCATTGACTTAAATGTGATTGGCAAGTTGAAATGCCTAACTATCCAAACTGTTTTTCTGGTTTGGAAAGCTTGAAACTAGTATCATTACTTGTATCATATCAACTACTATCAGTACTTCAACGGTTCTCAGAACAAACTGACAGTTTTTTTGTTTTCTATTATATAACAGATTTTATAATGTCACTTGGAGTATTAATGTCTCTGATGTCTGTCTCTGTAATTGGCAGATTACAGTAGTGATCAGAAGACTGCCTGTAGGAAGCAAGAACTATACGTCAGCTTCAGAGAACTTGGCTGGCAGGTAAAGTGTTGACAGACAGGTGATTGGTGTAGCCACCTTTTCTCACTGAACTCATCCAGGAATATTTAATATTTAAATATAGTATATTTTAAGATAATTATTTAGTGTGCAGATTCATTTACGTAACTATTTCTTAGGACTGGATTATTGCACCTGAGGGCTATGCGGCAAACTACTGTGATGGAGAATGCTCTTTTCCTCTAAATGCCCACATGAATGCTACTAATCATGCTATAGTACAGACACTGGTGAGTTGCATCACAAAGTACTTGTCAGCTATGGTATCCCATTCTTGAAATGTAACCAGTGCATTTAACCCATCATGGTAAGAAGTGAACTCACAAACATACATGCAACCACACACAATCTAACCATTAAGCCACAGCTGCCAACAATAATAATAACTGCTGCATGTGTGTGTTCATTACTGTGTGTCTCCACTTGGATGGGTTAAAGGCAGAGCACAAATTCCGAGTATGGGTCACCATACTTGGCCACACGTCATTTCACTTTGTTAATTATTTATATTTATTTTAAACTAATAAACCTATGAAATTGATTGTTCTTTATGAAAAGATTTACATTCTCATAGGATTAACACATTTAAAGATTTTGTTACATTTCATGGAAATTGTAAACTGCCTGTTTACAATGATTAACTATATTATGGAATTGTTAAATCTGTTTAATATTAATAAATGTATAAACTACTCCATGAACTAATTGTTTTTATGTACAGAATAAGAAACTCTGGTGCAGTGATTTTCGAAGGTTACAGGGTTCAGTTTACCTAGTGTAAAAAAAGAGATCACTATCACTATAATGCACAGAAATCACTATAATGCACAGCACAGCCTTTCATGCCTCTTTATTAAATGTTTTCTTTACTACATCTTGTTTCACTTTGCAGGTGCACCTAATGAATCCAGAGAACATCCCAAAGCCGTGCTGTGCTCCCACTAAACTACATGCCATCTCTGTACTGTACTATGATGACAACTCCAATGTCATTCTCAAAAAATATAAGAACATGGTTGTGCGGTCATGTGGCTGCCATTAACACCAGGCTCATGTACTCTGGCTGCACCTGTGATGTCTATGTGTGGGCACCAAAACAAGAGGAAACAAAATGAAAGCATTTATGAAGAAACATTAACTAGTGAACTTATCCTTTGGAGTCAGACATCTCTACAGTGGATCCAAATGTGCAGCATCATGTGTACAACAGAGAATTGTGCTGCTTCTCCCAGCCTTCATGCATGTTGCTAGTTTACAAAACCAGTTGATAAACCTATGAACATAAAATGAACCTGATGCCATATAAAACACAAACTGTAAATTATGAGATAGAATCCAGTCTATTTTTTTTTAACAAATGTTTTACTATCTATCTTAATTTTAATCTTAGTATATAT
>JBAJNP010001140.1:0-68283 GCA_036877545.1 Yasuhikotakia modesta
TTGCCTCCATGCCACGCCGCATTGAAGCAGTCATTTCTGCAAAAGGATTCCCGACCAAGTATTGAGTGCATAACTGAACATAATTATTTGAAGGTTGACTTTTGTTGTATTAAAAACATTTTTCTTTTATTGGTCGGATGAAATATGCTAATTTTTTGAGATAGGAATTTTGGGTTTTCATGAGCTGTATGCCAAAATCATCAATATTAAAACAATAAAAAGGCTTGAACTGCTTCAGTTGTGTGTAATGAATCTAAACTATATGAAAGTCTAATGTTTGTCAGTACATTACAGAAAATAATGAACTTTATCACAATATGCTAATTTTCTGAGAAGGACCTGTATATGATACTATACTGTATTTCCCAGAGTGCTCATGATTTTTTATTGGTTTTAGATTGATATAATAACATTAGTTTAATATATAGCTAGGGAGAAAGCTGTTAATTCACATTTAAATCATTTTTGATTTGGAGTTCTTCTATAAATCTGAGATATTTGCCTATTGGCCGTTGGCTGAGATGTCAGGGAGTCATCTTTACAAACCTAGTGAACTGTCTTACTAGGAACATAATGAAATAATTTAAGCTAATAGAATAGCTAGCACTGCGCTCACAATAGCAGTGGTACATGTCAGACGTCATTTACATTAAACAGTCAGACCTCTCTAAAGATCTCTAATGTTGCAATATGAATAATTCACATTGAGTCACATTGAGTATGAGTTTCTCCCTCTGACATGTTCTGACAGGAGCAGCCGGTCTCCATCATCTAATGCTGAGATGGACACACTCATTCTAACAATATCTGCAGCATGTACACTTTGTCCTATTATCATTGGGAGTGCGCACACATATTACACACACACACACACACACACACACACACACATATGGCTTAAATGTGCTCTAAATCGCTCTGGATAACAGTTGTTTTTCTCTGCCAAATGCATAAATGTATATGTATAATACGGAAATACTTAAAGGTCAAATAGCTGTACTAATCTATCAACTTATTTTAAAAATGCTGTACAAAGTAACAGCATACAAATTTCCAACAGTTGTGGAGTCGATGCCTGTTTTGGCTGTTAGGCACACACATACACACACACACTCACCCACTATATTTACATGTACATTTCAGCCATGTGTTATGAAAATTTAATCTCCTGACTGCTTACGGCAGTTGGCCTTATATAATTTCACTTTATAGTTACAAATCTACTGTAAAAATCATTTCATATTTAAAAGACCTGAGTTCAAAGCTGTAAAGAATATTTAACTGCATTGCTCTTCTCAAGGGCTTGGCTGCTAAAAGACAGCTGATGAATTGATCACATGATCGCTTGAGCTAAATCACATTTGTTTTAGCTTGCAGGTTTTTGGCAACAGGATTTGTGTAGGGAAGGTGTGCCAGTGTTTCGAATATGTCATTGGTTGGAGATATTCATGCCCGGCTAAAAAACCATCACATATACATATATGAAACCCACCACATATATATACAGGATATTGGAAGGTGTAGATATTTATATATAAATGCATGTATATTTCATGACATTCCAAACCAATATGACATGACGTAAAAAATAACATTTTCTCTGTCCCTTATGCTTGACAAGAGTCAAGCATATCACATTAAAGAAAGGGAGAAAAAAATACAAGTATTGCCACTGTACCTAATATAAGCCAAAGCTTTATCTCATGCTTCCTGTATTTTTTCTACAGGTCCAAACAGTGGCAGTGAGGAAACCCTCCTCTCCCGTTCTCCTCTTCCCTCTGATGAAAGCAGAAGTCCCAACCGCAGCATCCCCCCGCCCCCTACCCGTCGTTCCCTACTGCCACCTTCTCGCGCCTCACCCGTGGGTGAGTGATGCCATCAGCACCTTATTTATTTCCTGGTGTTTTGGTTTAATGCTTTAATGGGATTAGCACATGTCTAATAATCACACTTTTGGTTGCCTGGTGTTTTTGTCTGACAATGACAGTATTAATTAACCTAAAATAACATGGGTAAAATATGTGTAATAATAGATATTTAGGCAAATCTCATGGAGAAATAATTATTATAATAATTGTTTTGCATAAAAAATCTGTTAGGTATATGTTGATGAATTTAATATTTTATCCCAGACTACAATGAGCACACCTTATAATTATTATAATCCAAATCTTGGCTTGTTTGGAGCAGGATATTTATTCTAAAGAAGGAATCTTGCAAATCTTTATTAAAGC
This sequence comes from Yasuhikotakia modesta, assembly GCA_036877545.1. Classification (NCBI taxonomy): domain Eukaryota; kingdom Metazoa; phylum Chordata; class Actinopteri; order Cypriniformes; family Botiidae; genus Yasuhikotakia; species Yasuhikotakia modesta. The sequence continues at coordinate 2,235 of JBAJNP010001140.1, forward strand.
ATAATAATTGTGCTCAACAATGAAACAATTTGGATTTATAAAAACAGTCTGTTTATTTAAATTACACATCTGTTATAATCAACAGTCACACAGCTCATATGTTTGGCAATACACTTTATTTTCATCTCAAGGGTTGATTGCTAAATGTGCCAATTTTTTATTTGAAGCGTTGTGTTCCATGAAATTAAGAACAATAGAGGTGAGACCTCTAGTGTCTAAACTATGCATTGCACCACCACAAATGTTGCTGAGCTAAAATTACAGTCTGCAGGAAGGAGAAAAAAGAATAGTGGATCAAGTACTCTACCTTCTGGTCATCTTTTACACTAGCACTTCACTTACTTTGATATACAGCTCATTTTCATTCAGGAAGTTAGCTGTAATCTGCCAGATTAGGATAATTATTTTAAAGGGGTAAATCAGCATTGTTTAGGTATGCTTATACATAAACATGTCATAATTATTAAGTATTTGTTCAATTGTAAGCAAGTGTAATTAGTCGAACATAAATTAATGTATTTTGTTTCTCGTTTAGCCTCTAGAAAAGAGTTACAGAGAGATGACATCACACGCCCCATCGTGTCATCCCCAAAGAGGTTTGCAGTGGTCTCCCCCAAGCCTCAGTCCCCTGGTGAGTGTCCTATAGGTTTGTCAGTTTGTGTGTATGATGTCATTCTCTGCCTGGCTGTTCTTGCCCCTCCTACTGTCATTTTCCATACCAAGATGAGGCTGCTAGTGGTTGTCATAGCAACACTGTGAGAACTAAAGACTTCCATTAGGAAGCCGGCTAGTAATTCCCCCTGTTAATGCTTTCTGAGTAATGGAGGATAAATTGATTTTAGATTTTAATTAGAATAATAACAGAAAAGTCTAAACTCATTATTCTTTTGGCATCTAAATTTCTCAATCACAATATTAGTATAAGAATATTAGTAACCAGTTTAACCATGTACATACTAAATAAAGTGTTCCTTTATCAAAGTCTGAAGATGAATTGTTAGCAGCGCAAATGTTGTGGGTTTGATTCCCAGTGAAGACATACTGATTTAAAGAGTGTGAATGCACTGTAAGTTGCCAGTACATAAAATGTAAAAAGACAGCAAAATAGAAATACATTATAATGACCTTGAAAGCAAATGCTGTATAATAGATATCAATTATAATACTGTACACAATATGTACTACTGAATTGCTGATACTACTGATAAATTAGCTCCCTCTAGTGGTGAACACAATCATCAGTCAACATTGTACTGTGTGAGTGTGTTCATAGGATGAGCAGTTAACACTAAATATCTGATGACAGACAGTATTTATTCAGCTGTAAATGCCAATCAGTTAAATAATTTACAGTAGCTTTGGATGAAACAAGCAATAAAACTACAGAACCACCAGAGTGAATGACTCAGATGTCTAGCACCCCCACTGTGGTTTAAAATAACACCTCGTGAAGTTGTGAGGAACAATTCACAACAAAATAAATAAAATAAAAAAGAAATAATGTTTGTTATGAAGAAAATGATTTGCTGCATTGCGATATGAAGTGATGTCAAAATATGTCACAATAATGCACACATTTCTCTACAAGCAGCCTTAATTTTCCATAGGCTTAAATGTCCATCTTTGTATCTACCCGGTTTCTGCTGGGGATTTGTGCAAAAAAATCCCAAAAGAAAATTGTTAAGGTGTTGATATGTACGTCTCCCAGTGCGTCAGAAGTCGTGTGTGGCCCGTCTGGGCGGGAGTGTGGAGGGTGTGGATGCTGAGCGGGAGCAGCTGATGGTACAGAAGCTGAGAGAGAGGTGTGAGGATCAGGCCCAGCAACTGATCACCCTGCAGGATGAGCTCAGGAAGTCCTCACAATGTCTGGATGTGTTCACCATTGCTACCCAACACTTCTGCCAGAAGGTAATAGGCCTAACAAAATCCTTTAGATTTTCTGTTTTTTTCTGTTTTTTTTTTGCTTTGTGTACTTTTACTTTGTTGTCAATTCTGCCAAAATGAGGCATCTTAGAATATCTGGAACAAGATCAAAGTCAACTAAAATGCATTTAAATACTGTCTAGGTAGATAGCTAGGATCAGAGCTCAATATATCAAAGCAGGGCTCTTTATCTGTTGGCAGATGCAAAGCATGTCCGGTCATTTCACAAAGGGATGTTGATGAGGAAGGGTCTCATTGGTTATTATTTAGCCTACACATTTCCTCCACACTCATTTGTTGAACAATAATTACAAGGAAGGTCAGTTTGAAGCAATCTGCTTTGTTTAGGTGTCCAGAGGTCAAAGGGCATCAGTTGTAATTTAGTAATGGGCTCAGCCCCGCAGCTAACATGTATCTAATTTTAGCTGCATATTGCAAGATCTGTGTTCACAAAAACACAAATTTGAAACAAAGTTTTTACTCAACATTTATAATTCCAACATGGCATTTTATTGGGCATTAATTTATATACACCTCTGCAAACATGACCAGTCATCAATACTTTGGTCAGTTTTTTCGTCATTCACATTAAATAGTTCAAATGCCTATATCAGATAAACGTTTACTTAATTTTAATTGATTCATTTTAGGTGTAGGCTTAAGAACATTTTAATAAAAAATAAATTACAGTTAATTTCCCCATAGTCTTTTATTTTAAAATGTAACTGTCAACATTTTGTTCAGGTGGATGAAGTAATTTTCTACCTTCTATGAAATGTAAATTATGTTTAGAGTTTTTGTGTGGCACCATTTGTGAAGCCTGATTTATTGCACATGTAACCTGGGCATTATGTCAGTATTAGAATAGTTTAATATAGAAAAATTTAAACCCTGTCCTGTCTGTGATGCTTTTCAAAGCTGTCTGACTGGATGTTTGTGTAAAAACGTTTCCGTTTCCCACTGGACACTTGTATCAGACAATGTATGCGTGTAGTTTGGCATATTGATCTCCATCTTTTACCCCTCCTCCTTCTAGCAGTCCTGTGCATGTTTGTGTAAGAGAGAGAGAGAGAAGCTTGGGGGTCGTCTACAGACTCATTTCTAGTATCGCAGTCTCATGCTGCTTGTTGTTGCAGTTTTTTTGGCTATGACATTAAAGACAAGGTGAGGTAAGGACATTTCCTGGAGATTTTGCCTTTTTCCTCCACGTTCCTCTTTCACCCCTTCTTCTGCTGTCTCACTCACTCTCTATCTCTCTTGTGCGGTGTGGGTCTGGTTTTCTCAGACAGGTTTTTATGGAGCTGTGTTCAGCCCTAGCATGGGCCAGTGTTGCTGTAATCTGTCTGTGTGTCTGCACATGCTGTCTGCATGCTGTTCGGATACTACGGTAAAGCAGCATGTGTGGGTGTATGTGTGATAAGATGCTCTTGCTATGACTTGTTTGCTAATGGCGAATCAGGGGTGTGTCTCATTCTGCAGTCTTTCATGTATTATGATAATTATAAATGTAGGTGTATGTGTGTGGTTTATATGAGTGTTTATTAGGAGAGAAACGTGTGCTTTTACTGTAAGGGAACACACCCCACACTGACCACTGACGCATGATGCATGATGAAACTTGATGTCATAATTATTTTATTTGTTGTTGACAAACAAATTGCCACCACATTTTTAAGATGTTCTAGGTTGGCAACAACCTGGGTGTCGCTATGCAGTTGCTAATGTGTTCTTGGGAAAACCAGGGTGTTGCTAAGCAGTTGCTAAGGATTTTTTTCCACTTTTTCTGAGTGGTTTTTAACTGATTTCTGTGAGGTCACTAGGGTGTCTTGAGTGGTTTGTAAAGCTTTGCAATGCAGTTGTTAGGGTGTTTGGAGTGATTGTTAGGATGTTGTGGGCAGCTGATAGAATGAGTCTTTACGCTTTGCTTTTGTTGTATCGTAGAAAATCTAATTGCTGAAATAATCATGCTACAAATGTTGCATTAAGGTGCGAGGTTTGTTAAAGTATAAGTAATATAAATATGACCCGTGCATTAGCACAGTAGTTTTTAATTCTAGTACCGGGACACAGCACATTGTGTAAGCATCCATTATTTGACACACCCACTTCAATTAATGCATATTTCTGCTAACAGCTGATCATTTAAGTCAGGTTTGTTAAATATGGGAGACATACAAAATGTATAGTGCTGTGGGTTCACGGAAATCACTTCCTTCGGAAAGGCCTATGTTTAAAGAATTTTTCTTGAAAGCGTTGACAATGTTCAGTGTTGTAGGTGTGATGGGGTGTATTAGCGTTACGCCTTACAGATTTATGTTTTGTTTCATAGGTGGGGACTGAGTCGTTGAGACTGCCCTGCTAATATAGCTCTTACAAAACAGGAAATGAAAGTAGATGAGGATACCATGGTGAGGGACAAGGCTGTTGGATTTGTTTTCATTTAAAGACTCCTCTGGGAATCGCAAAATATGTTGTGTGCTGGAGGAGAATCCAATTGGGTGAGAGAAATGATGGTGACATGTCAGGGTGTTCATAAGGTCATAGGGTCTTGACCCCACTGTTTGTTTATATATAGGGAAGGTGTTAGAAAGTAAAAAGGTGAAAAATTAATTTGAGTAATTGAGATACATTAAAGTAAACATTGTGAATCTTTTTGTATTGTCTTAAATAACTTTAACAAACGTATTTATTTGTTATAGATGTGATTCTTTTGATTTTAAAATATTGTGTAGTTATTGTACAGGAAAACTAATTAATCTTTTGTTAGTTCTCAATGTGTTGCTCTTCTTGAGCATCCAATCCTAACTGATATAGAATCATTAACTTAACCATGGTATTACTGTCTCAGTATTTTAGGTAAGTATATTGTCTGTATGTATTATGGGTGTTTTAGGCAGTGGATGATGCAGTCAGATCTTACGCTGACATTTGGACTGAAATGAAGCAAACCTTCAAAGCTGTTATTTTAAAATGCTGACTCATCCTGTAAAGCTCATGAGATCATCTTATTAGCAGCTTATAGACTTACGGCCAACAGAATATTGCCAGAGATGTTTTACCATTTGATTTATGTACCTAAGCTACTATTAAGTAATAATTGCATCCAGTATTTACTGCACGGTAAGCTTCGAACATAACCAAACACAGTTTACTGCAGTCTGTACAATAAATGCATGCTTGTTTTCTCCTGATGTGTTATGTGAAGTAAAATTCTATGTGCTGTGATTTAATCAACTCTCATATTAGAAATATTTTACAATATATTTTGCATTTTTATTCATATTTGTGTATGCATTTACAGTTAAAATGAAATATGAGATGCATTCCACTCTGTATGAACTATATTCTGTATAGTAGTATGCAATAGTGTGGTTCCAATTCAAACACACACACATACTGTATATATAAATATTTCACATATATATATTTATATGTATATAATGTATAATATATATGTATAATATAACACATTTTATATTGTATTAAACATATAGGTTTAGGAGAATAAATATATAGTTTGTGCAGTTAAAAACCATTATCATTGTGTGTGTTTGTGTGTTTCAGATTGACAGTGCTGCTGTGAAGGAGAGGGAATTATCCCTGCAGTTAGCCAGGATCAGGGATGAAGTGGGTAAGTTCTCTATTACTGAGTTTAAAATACTAAACACATCACACCCAACACATCATCAATGCCAGCATACTCACAAATGAAAGTCTAAAGTCACCATACTCAGAAAATGTACAAGAAACTATGTGGACCCAGAATCACATTATTTATATTTATGATCCACATGTGCTCATATTTTCTCCCAATTTGATTCTCTTTTTTGTAGTGGAAGCTAAGGAAAGTATCAGTATTACTTTTTTTCTACTTTAGCAACCCTGAGCTTGATAGCAACCACCTATCAACGCCCTAACAAACAATAAAACCATAGCAATCGCAAAGCAACCTGAATTAAAACTTGCTAATACCAGATGTAAACTGGAATGTGTGAGAACAATTATTAAATTGACTCGGATTAAGAAAATTGGTGGATGGTAATTCATAGCAGTAGCGATTTAGGTGTAACAGATAGTGGATGTGCATCATCACACATAGTCCTTTATATCCTTAATTGTATCTTGTTTTGCTCAGGCAAACACCACTCACAGTTTCTTCCAAATGTTTGCTTTTTTGTCTTTCTAGTGGTCAGTGTTCAACGGTGGGAGCGTCTGCAGGGTGAGAAGGTACAGCTGGAGCAGAGTTTTGAGCGGGAGCTGAGAGGACTCCAAGAGGAGCAACAGAAGGAGCTAAAGGCTTTGCAGGAGAGGCTGATAGAGGAGCACAGTGCTGAGGTACAGCGACTTCAGCAGCAGCAGAAGAACCACCTGGAACTTCTCCGCAGCCAGCACCAGGAACAGGTGAGAGCAGGAAGTGGTAGGACATTTAATGAGATGACTCATGAAACACCTTGGGGAGGGGATTACAATAGAGTGCAGGGTGTGTCACCTTGGGCAGATCTTCAGAAAGCTTAGGATGTGCTTGCAAAACAGGGAGATGTTTGTTGCATCTCATTATGGGTTAAAACATGTAGGTAAAAAAGTTCTAAGTAGTGTCCTCTCAACACTTTTCCATTTGCTACACTGCAACCCTCATCCAGGGTGCTGTTTACACCTGGTTTAACGTCCATTGATAATCAGTTTACAAATAGACAACCTGTATTGTCTGGACCAACCTTGTCATTCAACCTTGGCTTGTTCATTACTTACTAAAACTCAGCAATAGGCACTACACTCTGTGAACCTACTTTGGAATAATGTATAATTTAAAAAGCAAATGCCAAAAAAGTAGATGTTGATAGGGCCTATTGGGACCACATTTGGTGGTGGACCAATACACATGGTTACATCACTTTGAAAAACACTTTCAGTTCCATCCATTGACAATCCTTATTTGTCCTAAAACATCCAAGAGCATCATAGTTGTAAAATATGGAAAACATTTACAAACGTTTCATGAGCTGACAGCCTCTGTCTGATGCTAGATTGAGGAGATGAGTGAGAGTCATGAGACGGCCCTCACAGAAATGGAAGCCACTCACAGTGCAACGTTGGCCACTCTGCAGGAGGAACATACTAGAACCATCAAGAGTGAGTACTGCTAACAGACCTCACGATTCCTCACACAATTACATATTAGTCTGAAAACACAGTCCTTCAAACCACTTACATTATTAATTTGTTTATTAATTCATATTTTTGTTTCTCTTTTTTTGAGGGTAGCAGTTGTTAATGCTGGCATTCTAACACTTCTCAATTGCTTGTCTTTTTTGAGATTTCTGTTTTTGAGATTTTTTGAGAAATCTCTTTTTGAGATTTGAGCTCTCTTTTTACATTTCAAAATCAAAGTGGAGTTTATCATTTCAGCCACATAAAAGTACATAGTGAAACAAAACAACGTTTCTCCAGGACCAAGGTGTTACATAGGACGACACAGAACAGCACAGAACAATAAGGCATTTTACATAATTTATATACATAAAATTCACAAGTGCAAACAGACAGCACCAGACAGTACAAGACAGTACAATGACTACTGAGACTATGACATGCAGCACCGACCAGTACACAGTTCCGTTTAAAATGACAATAGTGCTAATATTTATTAGTGCAAATGGTTCTTGAGTATTTAGGTGTCAAACTATTGCATGGGGTAATCCACAATGCTTTTACGGATATTTCATGGCAAAATGTTTGGGCTGTGGCATAGTGATGTTTTATTGTTAAGTTTAGATGTGATGATGAGTTGTGAAGTTCGATATGAACAGAACAGGTTAAAAAGTCTGTTTGTAGCATTTACTAATCCGGTTAGCCCAACATTTTCTGCTCTCTTTTAATTAAATTTGGAAGAAAGGCCACAGATGAAATGAAAATAAGAGCACTAAACATGGTTATAATCTAATCTGCTTGGTGGTTCATCTTTATCTGCAGTATCATCATACTATTATGTTTTGTTTTGATAGACCTCAAGATGGCACATGAACAACAGAAGAAATCAATGGAGGAGGAATTTGAGAAGCTCAGACTCTCGCTGCAGGTTTGATGTCAATTCTGAGTCATACCCTGCATGACTGTAATCTATTTATGCAGCTGCTGAATGGGTGTTTCTGTGCTCTGTTCAGGATCAGGTGGACACATTGACATTTCAAAACCGCACTCTGAGAGACCGGGCCAAACGTTTTGAAGAAGCTCTACGCAGAAGCACAGATGAGCAGATAGTGGTACTGTTGCTACTTTGCGTTTTTTATATATGTAGGTAGTGGCATTTTAGAGGACATGGAGTCAAGCAAAAAATTGACATACCAAATTGAATATGGCATATTGCATTTGTCAAAAACCTACATGTGTTTGTGTGTACAGGATGCCCTGGCACCCTATCAGCATATTGAGGAGGACCTGAAGAGTCTTAAGGAAGTTCTGGAGATGAAGAACCATCAGATTCATCAACAGGAACTCAAGATTTCAGAGCTAGAAAAAATGGTGAATAAGGAAAACTGAAAACTAAGTTTGGGAATTTTGAAAACAATAATGTTATGATCTATGTGTGCAAAACATGGTTTTGTAAAAATAATGTGGTCTTCTGTATACATATTACTTGTTTAGTCTACCTAGAGACATTGCCTACTACTGGCATGCGTAATGCATTTTTTAGTAGTTTTTATGCGGATAAATGTTAACAGAAATCGTTTTGACACTATTTGACACTATTTGACACTACATTCTTGTTTAAGTGTAATACTGACACCTATTGGCGTGGATGCAGTATCACACAAAATCCAAGGTTTTTATTTAAATATAATTTTAGAAGTGCAAAATTATTTAACAGATCTAAATAATGTGTTTCTCCAGCAAAAATGTTATACTAGTTACATTACCAACATAAAAGTACAATTTGGCTGTTCATATATTTGTTAAATGTAAGTTCTCTTGAGGCAACAGCATTTTATCTCACTGATATGATTTATGGGTGTACATTATTCAAAGCATGTTTTCATTTACTTTTATTTTAATTTCTGTAGAAGCGTGTAAAATACATGATTTTTATGTCATGTTTTTTGCACAGGCCCAGAAGAATGTTCTGTTGGAGGAGCGTATTCAGGTGTTACAGCAGCAAAATGAAGATCTAAAGGACAGGATTGATCGCAACCTTGCCACATCCAGGTCTATGTAAAGCACTTGTAATACAGTGTCCTCCCTAAGTATTGGGACAGTAAAGTAAAATTGCTCTGTCTGCTGTGGAGTCAACAAATCTTTCATGATTAAAAGAGCATTTTTCTTTACTGTCCCAATACTTACAGAAGACGCTGTATATTACTTGTAATGTTTTGTGGATAGTGCACTCTTTCTACACATCAAATGATAACAGTCCCCATAATTGTGTTAACTCGGCACATATTTTTTTTAAATACAACAGAGCAGACATATTACCTAACTTAGAGATAATAATCATTAATTTCTGCACACCTGCAATGATTGTTTCCAAGCAGTTGTTTGTTGTTTTCACTCATATCAGGCAACTGTCAGAGGAAAACGCAAACCTTCAGGTATACGTAGAGAAGGAGAGCAAAGAGAAAAAGCGACTGAGTCGTACCAATGAGGAGCTTATGTGGCGTCTGCAGACAGGCGAGCTGAGCCCCCGAATGTCTCCCACCCAGTCGCCCCTTCATCGACCGGCCTCTAGTCCAGCATCGCCCTCTTGTGTACAGACCTTCCCTAGATGAGTCAGCTGTTTCTGTACCTCTGTTTTCATACTTGCTTACTTTCTGTACTGTATCCCTTATCCACTAATTTTCCATCATGTGGATTCTCATTGGATGAGTCAGAAGATGGTCTTACATCACATGAACTAGACAACATGGTCACAACATTTTCATTTTTAGTCCATCTTATGGCGTGTGTTGTTTTTCTACCATTTGGTCTGCACAAAGATGGTAAAAGTCACATAAGCCTACATTTTGGGTTAGGGGAGAGATACAGTTTGTACACTATAAAAGTCATTTCCATGAAAGGCCCCACAAAGCATAGAAACCTAACTTGTAATGATTGAAGTGTGTGTGTGTGTGAGAAAGAGAGATAGAGAGACCTTCAGTTAAAATACTGATCTTTTAAAAACAAGCAGTGCACAAATTCCCAGCCATGACAGAATGTAGACACTGTGACACCATTTTTTTTTACTTTATATTAAATTTTAATTTATTGAATATATAACAAAGTTTAACTAGGAAAATGGATTTGAAAATTGGGCATCATGGTGCTTGATTTTCAGTGTTTGCCTATGATCTCAAGCTTTTCCAATGACTGATCAGAACAACATACATGCTTGGAATATTTTCTTCTATTTGCCTTTTTCAAAGGAAAGCCACCCACCAGCAACCTTCTGTGCAAGCCCAGGCAACACCCAATCTCTCCTGACAGAATATTACAGGGAGATCGCTTAAGTCAAATTTATCAAGGTCATTGTTATTCAAATGAGGTACAAACTTCTTCAGAATTGGCATCTACAATGTCAAGATCACAACTATTTTGTAGTGTAGTTTGTACGGCATGTTTTTATTACATGTACAATTAAACTACACTGTAAGATTGTAGTTGCCATGGTGTCATTGCTTTTAAAGTTGATTCATTATATTTTAAAATTCATTCACTAATTTCGCAAGATTTATGGATGTTTAAATCAATACAGTAGAATATCTGAAAACTACAATTACCTGCAGAACTACAATCATGCATTTTCAATTTATCTACTTAATGTTTGAGAGAAAACCATTCTCATGCCTTTATCCAACAGGCCTTGTTTACACAATCTCTACAGTGCATACAACTCATAAACTCATACAACTGCCTTGGACATGACATCACAGTTTTCTACAATGGCCTTTTATGCAGTATCTTCTTGAAATACCAACTATGTATTGTAAGTCTTCCGGATGCTGTGCTCTGGATAATAATGCTTCATGCATTCATGTGAACTCCTGAGGGCCTGTGTCATACATTTGTAGAGGTACACCTGCATAATCACAGTGTCATGATTACATTACAGTAATGGTCCAAGTAAAAAAATACAATTCTGTTTTGTGTCCCATGATATGTATTAGTGAACAGGAGCCAAAGTATTACAGCTACATCTGTTGCATTCTATTGTGTCTTGTATATTAGTGGATAGTCTGTTCAAGTGTCAGCCCTTCAAACTGAACAAAAAGATTTATCTCATGAATGTCTCGTTACTAATGTTGTTTGTTTTTTATTTATTTATTTGGTTGAAGTGTATTTATCAGTGCAGCTGTTGGTGACGTAACTATAAAATCATAATCAATAGTTTACAATTTTCAGCTTTAAAAGAACAAAAATATGATGACAGAACTTTGACCAGATATATTGTTACATGGTTATTTAAAGAGGGAACAGTTGTTATTTACAAACACCTGAACTAAGCTAACTGATTTTACACCATTCCAGTGTTGCATTTGTTCACTTACAAATTCTTGTTTATTTACAGTGTTTCAATACCTCTGTCTCTCTCAGAGATCAGTCTCAGGTTTGGAAGGTGTATTACTTGCCATAACATTTCAAAGTTACTGTAAGATTTCACAGTTGACTGAATACACAATAAAGTTTTGGCTTCAATATGTAAATAATAATGGTACGTTTAAAGGTTCATGTTCTGTAGAACTACATTTGTAAATGCATTTCACTCATGTACATATAGCAATTAAATTCAAAGCTCTAAATGAAATAAAATATGAAAAGAACTACCTGTACCGCTTTAATTGCTCTGCTTGGATTGTTCTGATCTCTGCTTTGAAATATATTTCAAATGAAATCAGGTCCTGAAATGCACTGATTATTTTGTTTTTTCTTCGTATGTCCCATGGACATAATTATGAACTCAAATTCTTTCATACTGTTCTTAAACAGAATATAAAAACATCTGGTTATTTAAAGTACAGTGTGCAGTTTTTTGGACAGTATAGTATTTATTTACAGTATACAGTATACTTTTTATTTAGCTGAACAAGCAGAGGCAACTAAGTAAGCCATTTATGGGTTGAAGTGTAACCACTGTGGCTCTGTGGTGCTTTTAGAGCATTGCTCTGTTTGTTTGAGCAGCCTGACCAGCCCAATATAGCAACATTGGCTCAACAGTGTCATGGTTTGGGAGTGGGGCTATGTTTTCCACTAACCAATGGCAATTCAGCTAAATAGCAGAAGTTGCAAACTCAAAATGATTTAAGGACATTTCCTAACATGCATTGTACTGCAAGTTAAGTTTTTTTGTTGCTTCTCCATATTTGTGTTGTATAGTTTGTATGGGCCTAGTGTGTGAACTGATATAATGCTTCACTGCAAAAGCATGTTCTAAGACTTTGCTACTATTTGTTGGGTTCAAATATTGTTAGTGTATCTTACTTCACTGTTGTGATGCATTAATATTGTAATAGTTGTGTTGCACTTTTGGTTTGAATATTAAAGACATAAAAGTGTGGCGTTGCATATTTTGTATTTTAGTCTTTGTGAGGGCCTTCACTTAAAATCTTCTCTGTATAAAACTATCATATTAAGGTTTTTTGTCCAGTTCTAATATTATTGACTCTTGTTTCACAACTTGTTTCACAACTTGTAACTGAAGGCTGTTGATTGTAGAAAATGGAAATACATCAACACAGGACAGAAAACTGTGCTCATCAGAGGGTCTTTAGAACAGTTACTAACTTAAATTGCTTCCCTCCTAAATACAGCATTAACTGAAAAGTGATTCAATTTACTTTCTTAATAAATACCATTGGTTTTAAGGGGTGTTCACACTATGGACAATAACTATAAATGTAAGTAACTTTAAATGTAACTTTAAACAGAACGACAAAGTCCATACCACAACTGTATTGTTAAAAGAACACAGAACATTGAGGTGAATTCTGGAGCACTTTTTTCCAGGTGATGAGAAACACAGACAGCCAATCAAATCTATTCAAATTTAAAGGGCTCACACATTTACTGCAATATGTAAGCGTAGAATGAACATAGCATTTTTTAATGTGTTATGTGGCCACCAATAAAGTTATTGTTATAGTTTTAGTTATCGATAATGTAATAGCCTTCACTACTGATAAAGCTTTGTAGCTGACAACCAAAGCCTTACAACACCAGAAAAAAATGAGCTAAACCTTTAAAACCTGTGAGGCATTCATCTTTCTCTCTGCAGCTACACAGATATAATGATAATTCTTGAGCTGGTTGCCTTAAATAGACTTTCCCCCAGTATAAACACAGTCACCATAAAAAAATAATATTTAATTGCAGCTCATATTCCATGTCATCTCAGAATGATAATTAAACCATTTGCTTGTTGATTCTCAAAAACACTTTATTTAAACATGGTTTTGCTGGGCTGTTCTAACCTTGGCACATTCCTCTTGTGCCATCTCAGCCTCTAAAGCTATGACTCTTTGAAGCTGTATTATTATTATATATTATTATATTATACATAATATTAAGCCCAAAACTTATGCCAATAAGTTATATATGGAGTGCATTTTATAAATGTATAAAAACATTGTTTTTGTATATGTACAAAAACAACAGTAAAATACAATAAAATACAGTATTGGTCACTCAGACATTTGTCACACAGTTGGTCTCTAGTCTTTAAAGATGTCTAAAGTTTACCGAGACCTTGTTTGAAGGCAACTAGTCTCAAACAACATATGTACCTTTGGGGGAGAGCTTTGGGGCTCTAGGTGGCCCAAATGTCATATGCAGCCAACAGCTCCCTGCCGTAGAGAAAAGCTTTGTTTAAACCACCTGAACTCAATAGAAACTCTGGGGCCCTATTTAGTTGTACATACACCGTATGCAAACCACTAACTGCATGTCACAAAACCTGTTTCTTTTGGCAAATTCACATCTTATTATGTGAATGTTATAATGTAAAATAATATGATCTTTAGCAGCAGGTTAATTATTGCTACTGGTAACAGTGTAAACATCTTAAAGTAAAACTGTAGACAAGATGTCAGAAGGTAAGTGTTTCAAGTCAGACAGATATCGAGTATACAGCATCAATGCCAACTTTATGCCAATAACACGTGCTATCTTTAAAAATGGCATGGAATCTACTAACTCCAAGAAGACGGACTGACTAAATGAACTGCTTTGGATGTGTAATCTATCATGTGTTCTGCAGAAATGAAAACTCGACATCCACCGATTGGCTGGTCATCAACAATTGGTATGGCTCAAGCAGGAACTTCCATGGACATTGAGGCGAAATCAACAATCAAAGTGTTGCATCAGCATCTTGCGACTGAGTTCATAGGCCAAAAAGAGCGCTCCATTGGCAGGAAAAGTTCGGATCATCGTTGGGGTCAGACCAGAATACAGAGGTGCCACTCCTGGAACCAAGAGGACACAAGCTAAAACGCTGCTTTTCAAAAAGAGAAGTCTAATATAATGCCAATGAATTGTATGTATGCAGTGCTTTAACCAATTTTAATTCTTACAAGTAAATTAAAATAATTAAAGGAAATTCCTCTGAATATCAGAAACCATAAAAACAGAAATGGATCAACAGCTAGAGTCAATGTTTATCATTTACACGTAATCCTATAATCATGAATGGAGCATTTGGTGGAACATACAGTAATTACTTAATACTTAAGGCTCACCCTCATTTCTTAAAATCCCCATAAGGGTCTTGAGGAAACCCTCCTGTCTCCCTGCTAAAGACAAGACCTGAATACGAGACTTCACACAGTCTATTGGGTAGACCACCAACCACAGACAGGCCCCACCAAAACCACCACTGAACATCAAAGGCAGAACCCCTATCAGAAGACATTAGCAGTGATTAGCAGCTTACATTTACAATAAAAATCATTTAGTGAGTGTCCTGTGGACTTCATACCTATGTGCTCTTTGTCTCTGCCCATGTGATGGGCAAACATAGAGCGACTGAGTTCATAACCTCCAAAGAAGCAGAAGTATCCAGGAACTTCACGAACTATAGTAGTGGTGAGACCCTGGTAGAAACCCAAGGGACCGTTTGTCCGGAGCACGTTTCTCACAACAGACCACACTGTACTGAGAGAAAAAGCTTTTGTTCACCCTACTTCAGGTTTCTGAAGTACTGAACAGTTATTGTAATGTTTGTGTGTTAAAAAAACACTAACACACAAAAAACAAAAAAGAAAACAAAGTAAAGTTCCTCCCTTGTGAGTTACATTAGTAGCCATATTAATAGACATAATAATCACATTTGTATTTTAGTATTTTAATGGCAGATAGCAAACATTTAATAGTGGCAAAAGAGAGATGTTCGTTTTCATTTATGAAAACAATATATCAAGTTCTGTAAAAATGAACTATTTTATAAATGAAATCTGTTCATTTAGTGATTTGAGCTAAATTAATTTGAGATATATGCAATAAAACATAAGTTACTATATAAATTAATAATATGTTTTCTATTCAAAAAGACCTTTTCTGCCCACTGGCAATCTTGCCAGATGCCTCCATTTCATGCATAGCCTGCAGACGACATTTCACCAGTTCAGTGGGGCATAAAGCCAGAGAAGAGAAGATAGAGGCCAGGGAACCTGAGCAGGCCTTCTGAACATCACTGACACACAGACAACACACAAGTTAATCATGAAGTTAATCATTTACGTTTATCATGTATTTAGTAGACGCTGTTATCCAAAGCGACTTACAAATGGAAGGAACAATAGAAACAGTAGATCAACTGAAAAAAGCAACAGCCTTACTAGCGCGGTGCCAGTTTCCCTAGACTAGCATAGAGCAATTAACAAGTGAAACTGTGCCTTGAACTGGATACGAGCAGCCAATGGTAGCCAGTGCAGTCTGGTGAGAGGAGGAGTGACATGCTCACTTTGGCTCGTTGAAGAAAGTGACATGTGTCAGTTACAATTACCCATAACCGAAATGTGGCCTCTGCATTTAACCCATCCATCATGAGGAGTGAACACACACTGTAACTCATGAACACACACCCTGCAGTGCCCAGGGAGAAAACAAGGGTTAGGTGCCTTGCTCAGTGTCAAGTCAGTTGCTACCTGCCAGTTCTGGAATCGAACCAGAAACCTACTAATTACAAGCCCAACCCCTTAACCAGTAGACCACAACTACCCTCGCAGCTGCATTCTGAATCATTTGCAGCGGCTTGGTAGTACTTGCTGGTAGGTCTGCCAGGAGATCATTTCAATAGTCAGTTGACAAACATTCCCAGCATAATGCCACCAATTGGGCCTATGATGCTTTCATGTTAAATGATAGTGTAGTATATGATTGTAAATATAACATTTTCTAGGCTACACTTACTACTACTCTATTTTCTTAAGAAATATGAGTGTTGTTTACTTGTGCCGTGACCAATTATTTACCCTGTCTATTCAAATGTGTAATAAATCCAGTTATGATGATTTGTGAAAACTCTACTATAACTCTATAGTAATTTCTGAAATACCTAGCATACTTTGTGTAAATTACAGTTATGGGATTGGGTGATGCAACAGGACAGTGTGCAGTTCCTGACCAGTGTGCAGGTCTGATCTGCAACTACAGGAAACGTTTGGTTGAGGTTATTGCTGGGGTGAGAGGGTCAAGGGGGGTTTTTCCACCCTGCACTGTGAATGTTTACATGTATTCAATAAAAACATGAAAACATAGAATGTTTGTGCGGTATTAGTTTAAGCAGCCTGTGTTTTTCTACTGTTGTCACTTAGATGAAGATCAGAACACATTTTATGAGCAATTTATGCAAAAATCCCAAGTAACCCCAACTGTATATCAGAAAATCCTATAAAGATCCCATGTAAATCCCATGACACCTAAATGCAGTAATCACATATCATGTTTCTGTGTATATCTATGTAGATACATACTATATTTGACACCTGATTCCATTGTTGTACCATGTTACCACATTTTTTGTAACATGGCGAGAGTGGAGAGTGACATGTTGCAGAGCAATATATTGACTGTAAGCAAACAATGATGTGGAGTCACGCTCTGGGCACATGACATACCGTCTGTCCTTGAGAGTCATTGCACGACATGTGTTAAGTTAACAAAGCGCAATTCTAAGTTACATAAACACAATTTCTATGTAACGTAATGGTAAGAGGAGGAGGGGGTGTTAATGTGAAGCAGTTTAACACACATATTTTAAGTAACAATAATAATTCACAGAACCTCAATTATAAATTGTGCAAAAAGTCTATTGCAGACATATGTTTGTGATCAATGTAGGACAGTTTTCTATAAAATTTAAAAACATTTAAATTGCATAAAATTAGGTTTCTGGTTTTACATATCTGTCAATGTCAGTTCACAATACAATTCATCAATGTCATTACAGCGTGCTAATGATGCACCACCATGATGGTGCTATGATCGTTTAAACCTAGTAAAACCATGGTACTTTATACAGACTGGTTTTACAAGAACGACAAGTTCCCGTAATGGTAATTTACCTGAGTTCTGCCCCCTGATCAATTTCTGCAACGAAGCGGACAACATTCTGGCAGAAGCCATAGCTCATGAAGAGCACCGCGTTTTCTGCAATATTGGCGATGAGGGCAGGCGTGGTGCCCTGATAGAGCCCTCGTAATCCAACCTGTTTGTAAATGGAGATGAAGCAGTGCATGAAGCCTCTGTACATGCCAGGGAAGGTCTGCATCTTCACCTTAGCCGTGTCGAAGGGCTGCCCACTGAACACACAGGCAGTCCCACCTTACAGAGAAGAGGGGAAACCATGCTAAAAATGCAGATACAGTTACATATGTACAGTGGTTCTAAAATGTATTCGTATATAAATAAGCTGTTGTAGATACTGTAAATGCAAGTATCAAAACGTCATAATGAAAAATGTGGAAAAAGGTTAGCTACATTGTGCCCAGAATGTACCAAATTCAGATGTCACAATCTGTAACAGATTATTTCAGTTCCACCAAATGAAGGAAATGATTAATATAAGACTGTTACCACACGCTCCAGCTGAGAGGTCAATGATGGCTTCAGTAACAGGATGTGGAGTCATGGTTAAATATGTCTATATTGCTTCACTTCCTGTAAAGTGGAAAGAGATTGACTCATCCAGTCAGATTCACAAGCACGTCTACCCAGACTTTATTTCCTTCCAAAGTACACATTCATCTCTATAGTAAATATAAGATATTATTTGTTATTACTGATAACACAAAGCACTAACATGTTTCATTAATAACAGACACATTTTGTTTTACTATATATATATATATATATATATATATATATATATAGTAAGATGTTCATATTAGCTAGTTCATATATGCATTTACTTTGTTAATGAATAGAACCTTACTGTAAAGTGGTATTTATGTCTATTTTAAAATTATTTTGACACCATTACACAGTCGTGGTATGGGATACCAAGGTTTCTTATTTATACTACATGCTGCTGACAGAATATCGTGGTACTGGTTTTTTATAGTGCCATGGTACTTATGCACCATAAAAACATTACAAGAAACGTACTTTTTTCAAATCTCCAGAAAAATTACAAAACGATAATATAAGAACATAATCCGTCTTCATACTAAGCTAGATAAGTGAAACACAGAACATTGCATTGGATTTCAGTTTACGTAGAAAGACAATATTTATATCTGACCTGCGTGCTCGCTATTAATAGTGCTTGTCCTCTTAATCTGTAACCCCGATGAAGATTAAATCCTCCTCCCACCACCGAGCAGTCGAGAATCTCTTTACGTACGTCTACTTCAGGACCATGTAAATGTGATCATTTAAAGAGTCACATATTTAATGTCTTATCAACATGGACCTCATGCGCTGAAATGTCAATGCATATGTCATAGAAATCTCAAATTTCTTATCTAAATCACTGAATGAATACCAGTACACACATAAATCCAATAAAGTGTTTTTAAAAGGTTTATAGCCTTACAAACGTTACAAACGTACTCATCAAATACTAACGCACAACATACCTGAAGCCGGTACAAACCCAAACACTTCCTGAATCATGCTGTGCGCTTATTATAGGCGCACTAAAGGGTGTGTCTTCTGCACTAGACATAAAACATATTCTACCTCCCAAACAAGAGATAATCAAACCATGTCGCTGTTATATCCTCTCAATGAGTTGAGTTAACGACAAGATTGTGTCACAGTTGTAAATCAACTAGTAATCTTTACGCTTAACCGTCAGTGACGATTTTAACCACTAGGTGGAAGAATAGGCTTGAATATTGTACCTGTTACCTAAGCATCAACTGTATGCATTTGTCAGACGTTGCCTGACATTCTTGATAATGTTGTTGTCGATGAAGAAACAATACGTGCTTTGATACTATAAAAAATAAACATTCATGTATACACTTATTTTGATGTATTTTTAATAGGATTATAAAAACAAATATCAATCAACACAAAAGGTGTTTAATTCACAATGCTTATTTTACACACACACATATATACCTTTATATCTATACACATATTATGCACTATACATTTATAGTAAAATATATCGTTTTAGAGTAATAACTATGTAATAATTACTGTATATAAACTATATGATCGCTGAAATGTAGTTTCTGTATGGATTATTTCATTTCTTTTTATTGTCTTTACCTTCATGGTACAACGCTTTCTGTGCGCTGCTTTACAACAATGCAAAATTATGAAAAGCAAAATAAATTTTAATTAATATTTCAATGTAAGCGGACAGTGAAACTTATATAACAGTATGTTTCAGAAAAGAATAGTGATCAGAGATCGACAAACACAGCCTTTTACGTTACATTTAGCATGTTATTTACAACCAGTCTTTTCTTTATTTTTTCAGATGTTCATGTTTTGATCTAGGAAAACACCTTCACTGTAACATGCTGTGATGTCGTCGCGGTTTCTAGTTCTCCTGTCTTGACACAAAATAACACAGACACGTATATTTTGTTTTGTTGACTACCTACAAATAATATCCAATAACCAGCTAGTAATCGGATGTTCAAAACCGCTTAACTATTTTCATAACATTAGTAACTCAGCAAAAGTTTGTTTACTAGTTTCCAGCGGACAAAAGCACGGCGTGTTTCTCTTTCAAACCTGCATTTGCGATTGGCTTTCGGCGTCTGTCTATCACGTGCGGGGGTGGTGTCATGTGACTTATGATAGTGAGTTCCAGTAAGCGCACTTAGAGTTTTAGTACACAGACGTTCAACAAGCGACAGCATCGGCAGGATTAGCACACACTACTGGACTAGACTGGATTCAAAAACTTCATAACAGCGAAAATCTGATGCCCTTCTGTCTTTATCTCCCTTTATTTTTAGTTGGGACGTACGCTTACAATAAGTTGTTTCAAATGTAACTGAGTGAGTTTAAAAGTAACACTAACACTTTTATTTTTTTCGCGTTTCACGTCGTTGCGCATGAGTCACCATTTCTTTTGCCAGTCATATGTGACATTTTAAGAGACGTACAGTATTGCTGGTACCATGGCTGAAGCAGCCCATAACCATATGGTCGAGATCGACCCGGACTTTGAGCCGCTCTCCCGGCCCCGTTCCTGCACTTGGCCGCTGCCGCGACCGGAGTTCCCTAACCCCGCAGCTGCCGACTCCAATACATCCTCCCCAGCTCCGTCCGTCAAGCAGGAGCCGTCCAGCAACACGGACTTCATCAATAACCTCAGTCTACTGGAAGAGAATGAGGACTATCCCGACCAGAAACCCCTGATCCTCTGCGCTGATTTCCAGTGCCAGGACAACTGCATCCACCACCAGCAGCACCAGCAGCAGATCCCGAGTCAACAGCAACAGGTGCCCGTGCTCTCCTCTCCAGTGGCCGCTGCTGCAGCCGCCGCCGCACAGCGCAAGAGCAGCTCGTCCCGCCGCAACGCCTGGGGGAATATGTCATACGCGGACCTGATCACCAAAGCCATCGAGAGTTCCCCTGAAAAACGACTGACGTTGTCTCAAATCTACGACTGGATGGTGAAAAGCGTACCTTACTTTAAAGATAAGGGAGATAGTAACAGCTCTGCTGGCTGGAAGGTATTTATTTTTTATATTGGGTCTGCACACACGCGTCAGATTGCGTTGCGTGAAATTAAAGAGATTGGAGACTCCTTGCGTTTCCATTATCTTGCGCGCACGTCTAGCTGTTTCTGAACTTAAGAAACATCCTCTGTGAACGACACTATAGGTCTATACGTCTTGCACTATAATCTTTCAGGTTTTGGCATATTGGACATTAATTTCTGCTTTCCCGTATGGCCTAATTACTGAGTTTCAAAGGTGATTATTGTGCTTCCTTCACTTATTGTTTTAGTGTTGTCATGAATGAGACCATCTCATTCTCAATAGTCTATTCATTGTTGTGTTAGACAGCTGATTGCTTCTCATTATACGCAGCACATGGTGAGGTGGTGCAGTCAGTGGGTCAAGTGCTGTGGCATGTCATATGACAGGTCCTGCATAATGTGTGTTATGAGATACCTGCTGACAGGGAGCATTTCCACGTAAAAGGCAGATGCAGAGACAAGACTCTCTCAGAACCAGACCAATACCAAAGCCCTCTTAGACCAAGACAGAACCCCCAAGGAGGAAAGAAAAGACACAGAACTGATGGTTTAATGCCAACTTTAATTGCAAAACATGGAACAGTCAGTGTTTTCAAAACAAACATCCTACATAAATAAGAATTTTCAAAGCCAGGACTACCACTAAAGCCACATGCTGTGATCTTCTGAGGTCTCAGCCAAGATCACATTTTTTAGCTTTTGATGAAGGTATATCATAAGGTGGATCCCAGCAAAATAATTCAGGTGACAGAAACGGTATTACATCACTTTACTACCGGTACTCCTGAACCAGCCTAGCAACCGGCGAAACAAGAAAACACACCTATTCAGATCCATGGAAACCACCTCGTTAGCGGCTGAAGTTGTGTTGTTGGGTGTAGTGCCTCATCCCGCCGCACACTATTAATGTCCATGGGATTAACTGTCAATACCCCTCTGATGTTTGCCAAGTGTCTATAAGCATGGCAGTCTACACATGCATGAAAGGATCTGCTCCACCCCTTTATTTATTGTCTGGGCTTTTTTGCCTGCATTCCACAATTGTCATGCTATTGTGAATCTGTTTAGGAGGTGTATGTATTGATAGCTGAATAGCAAAAGTGCTTATGTTTGAAAGAGAGTACATTTTACTGCTATGTACTCTGATGACGCAGGTCGTACAGAGAGTACTGTACACAAACAACAAAGTTGTTTGATAAAACTGTGGTCACACCATTCTTTTTGCTTTTAAACTGATTTACAACAAATTGAGTTGGATGCTTAATCATTTTGGCTCACTTTAGGATAATGTTATAGGTAACCACTGGAAGTTTCCCGCAGGAAGTGTTCAATAAATTTGTGATGTCATAAACACAATGTGGCACTAGTGATGATAGCCATAAGTTTTTACACCCGAGCGTGATGCCTACCAGGTTCAAACCAGTTTGACATTTGACACGTCATTTCACCTGTGGCCTTTTTGTTATTTGGCCTTTTGGAGTCAAAAAGCTGATCTCACTTAATGTGCTGCAAGAATGCATTACTGCATTTAACACATTTTTTTACTTGTACTGTAAGTGAATCATTGTGTTGTTTAGTTTCACCGCTTTGTGTTGACAAGGTTTTGAAAGGGCGTGAAGTGGCATAGTGACTTAGTGAAGCCACTTGTCCATGCTGAACAATGCTGCTTTCACATTGACCATATTAAACATGCAAGTTGCATGTAGTTATGAGTGTGTGTAAGTGACATGTCAAGCAATTACAGCAAGGCTGTGCAGTACAATATGCAATACTTTATTATGCCTATTTTACATCAGTATTCTTATTGCGTGATTTGTGTGCATGCTTCATTCTGCATGCTTTTTATGACCTAGTAACTGAGAGACTGTAAGTTACATTTTCATTTTCTTACATGTATTCATTTAGCAGACGCTTTATCCAGAGCAACACAGTAAATTTTAGAGCGCATGTTTTATCAGTACTTGCATTCCCTGTTATCGAACCCACAACCTTTATTTATAATATTAAAATATTGTCCAAAGCAGAGATTTTACTTTCACTATAAAACACTATAAACACTGATTAACATTGTGGGAAAACATCAATGCTGACATGTTAAAATATGTAAACCGTACACTTGTCTATATACATTCTTCTAATTTTAACCTAAAATCTTGATGGGATAAGCAAGGCTAAATGTATGCTGTAATGCATGTTTTAGCCACCTTTCTGCGTAGTCAGCTCGCTTTTGCAGGAAGTGCGAGGTAAGCTTTATTCTCTCCAGAAATTGGGTACTCCCACAGAGAGAAAAAAGAAATGGAGAGAGAGAAAAAATTCATCAATTCGACTTCCACTCTTATTGTGACAGAAGAACTGAATCCTTGACAGGCCCCCTCACCCCCCAGTGCTGAATCATCTGGCTAAATTGTCAGTTTGTGAATTGCTCCAGCCTGGGCTTTAGTCCAAAGGATAAAGTAACTCATTTTGACAGAGTAACTTTTGGCGGTTTATGTCACGCCTCCAAAGGGTAAATTCTTGAAGCCAGGTTACCATGCTTGGGCCCCCCATTTATACTCTTCCCACAATTCAATAGTGGTGTCAGTTACACTTCTGCATCACTTTGCATTGATGTATTTATATAACAGCTTTAGTGCTCTGTGAAATTATCAGAAACACTTAAACACTGACTGTGTGCTGGTTAAATTGTCACATTTGTTGTTTAGTGAAAGGAAAATAGTTCAAAGGAAACTAAGCGAATACCAAATGCTAAATATACATTCCTCTGTGACAGGATGAGATAAATCTAAAAGACTGTATTCTTTGGACTGAGCCATAGTTAAATCAATATTGTATAGTTGCTATACATTATATTCCATGTAAAATATTTGTAGGGAGACATATATAACTACATGCTGTAATATATTTGGGTTATGTCTTCTTTGTTACAGTGTGATCAAATGTTTTAGTACTAAGTAATAGTGACTAACAGCGTGTACTTACTGTAGGGCTTGGGTTCGGGTTATGATTTTGGGTTAGCCGCATCTAACTAACCAGCTAGCTGCATCTTAGCTGCATCTAACTAAGACACTGTACACAACAGTATGTTTTTTTGGTAATTTATGATGCACGTATGACATATTCTTACATCTGTGTTTGCTGGTATCCATAGAGATACCAGCAAACTTTCTCACATGTATTGTTGTCAGTGTGCTTCACCTAGTTTTTAGTGAATGAAATTCTGTATTAAATGTAACCAAGTGAGTCAGCCATCTCTGGGCAGCTTGACATGATTCTTCTGCTGAAAACATAAATTGTACTTCATTTACATTAAGGAACATTTGTTTGACAGAGTAATGACTGATTTCAGTTTTGCTGATTTTATTTTGGTATAACACCACTTCTGTTACAAATGTAGGTGTTGCAAGCCAAATTCAAACTCACATTAATCACATGAGCACCACAGCCATAATGTTATAATATTTACTAGGCCACAGCTTCAATATTCTACAATGCACACACAGTAAATTTGAAATTTGCTTTAGAGTGGTTCCTATTGTGGTGTGAACGCTCCTGTGGATAAACTTGTTGCGTGTACCGGGGCTGAAAGGTTACACGTGATATGAGGTCTCTGAGTGTTTCTAAACAAACACACCTAGACAGTTTGTTTTGATCTGTGCGCTGTTGTTCTCCTGTGTGCTTTTGCTATATCTATGAAACATACGTCACTCTTGCAGTGTAAATATTTGATGCGGGTTGCTGTCACCAATCACTACAGCAGCCTTTGATGTTCACAATCGATTTTGCTGTCCTGTGGGACGTCACACTTTGCTCTTGCGATAACCCCTCCTCCAATCAACTGACACTTTGAAATCTCTTTCAAAACAGAGATGTTCAGGTGTAATTACCTTAGTTATCTTGCAGACGATTGATTCAGTAATATTGTTTGATGTTTTACGAAATGTCAGAATGTCAACCGGCACTTGTCCAGAAAAGTGGAACAGTATTTAGGACTTTATTTAGTGGTGCTTTACCCACATTGACTGTTTTTATGTCTGTAACAGAATTTAATTACTTATTTAGATTAAATGTAATTAACTGCTTTGGTCACATACATACTGAAATTTATCAAATCAAAATGTTTAAACAGCAGTTACCAACTTAGTATTAAATTATTATTTAATACTATTATTTAAAATATTATAATAAAATATTTTATACATACAAAATTATAAAGTTTAAAAAGTAAAATTTCCCTCAAGACAAATTTTTATTAAATTAAAACATTTCACCATAGACACTCAGACCCCAACAACCCCCCGTCCTCCATGTTATTGTGGTCATTTCCATGAAGCTGTTTACTATTAAAAACAAGAGCAGTTAATTCCTTGATTTCCGTGAAGAGCTAAGAACATTACAGAAGTGACATAAGCATCAGGATTCCAGGAAACAGGTATTTTGGGTGAAGGCAATCTGCGTGGAAATCTTTTCTCCCGCTGAGCCCTTGTGCTTTAGTATGAAGGATACTTGCTTGATGTCCAAAATCACCTCCCCTCTTGTCTCACCCTCTTTTTGGTCTTTTTGAGCTCTTGTCAACAGTTTTCCAGCCTCATATGTGCTTATGCACGGGCCACTACACCTAATCAAATTTGACTCTGCATAAACCATGTTGTGGTTGTAATGTTTAAACAGCAAGAGCTGAACTGATGGATGGAGCACTTCTCAGTCATTCCCTCAGGCCGTGGCTGCGTTCTTTCTCTGGAGTTCAGATAAGGCGACACTCATTAGAGGTTGCATAATGAAGCGTTTACTGGAATCCGAGAGCTTCAGGCCAAAGTCTGGTGCCACTTGTTAGTCAGCAAAACTCCTGCAGTGGAGCGTCAGTGAGATGGGGGGCACCTCTGCCTCTCTCACGCACTAACGTGACCTGAATTACCAAACCCAGACCCAACACGCTGATGAATGAGGGCTGGGAGACTTGCAATTTGGGAGCACATTTCATTACAAGCTTGCCCTCAGAGCTTTATACCTCTTTGAACCATTCTCTTCTGCCTGTTAGCCTGAAATATCATGCAATCTACTGCCTGTTATGGTGACTCTTTCATTTGTAAAATCACTATTCCTGGTGTGCAAGTAGTCATCTTTGAAAGCAGATGCATGCAAGCATGCGTGAAGGTGTTGTGTGTGAAGAGACGTACGCTTGCAGAAGGAGTATAGTGTTTGGAAGCTTACATACTACTAGCTAGAACTTAAATTTCTTCCTCATATCCTAGTTTATTTTAGTTATTAAAAATTTTGCCAAAATGTGGATTAGAGTATGATGGATTAGAGACTTTAATGAGAGTACATGCTAATGTTTTGCTGTTTTCCACCACCTAAACCAGGATCATGTGATGCGTACACTGTTTCTAAATATTCCAAAGTCTTTGTTCATAGATTTCTTATTATATAGTATTCAGAAAATAAGACAGTGGCTTATACATTTTTGTCAAAATGTAGTTATTGACATATTCTTACTCTAATATAACTTTTTGGCACTATCAAAGATGTTTTATTTAATAAAATGCCTTTTAGGCGATTAATTTTTTTTAGCAGTTTTGGGGTATTCAATGCAAAAACTTTAAACCTCAATATCTCAGAACTATTTGTTGTGTTTCCAAATAGAGAACAAAGAAAGCAGGGTATATTTTGCAATCTTTTCCAGACTAAACATACCACTCATAAAGAAAAAGTCATTAAACCTAACACAGTTTGATATTAATAAAGCCTTGCAGGTTTGAAAGTTAAGGAGCGTTGAAAAAAATCACTCTTTCAATCACTGCTCTGTGTTTGGTGGTACACTGTCCAAAGAAATCAGACTCAAATAGTTTATCGTCATTATAGTATTTGTTCTCACAATTTTTACGGTCTGCCGAAACCTCAGGCCTATTGCGCGAAGATCTCAGAAGCTGATGTGTTATGCAAGTCAGCCACTAATCGCCTGTAAGTTTAATAGCAGTTGTTCTTTTTTAGTTTATCAACAATAAGCTTAGGAGAGTGTATTTTAAGCCATGTTATATATTATATATTTTTACAATTCGACTATTTGCCATCTGAGTTTCTGGTGACCTGCCGATCTGAGTTTGATACTGGTAATACTGGTGAGTCCCCTGTGATGTAAGAGTACACTGTATTAAACCCCAGCCAAGTAGGACAAGACCAGCAAGTGTGCAGCAAACGGGTTGTGGAGGGGGTTATTTTGGGGCTTGACAGATCCAGTGGTGGCTAGTCTGTCTCTCTGCATACCCTCCTGTGACCCATCTGCCTATCCAGACAGGGTGACAGGGTGGCGTAAGCAGCCTCACTGTGATCAGAACATGCTGAAGCCTTGTGTAGACGCTGGCCGCAGCCCAGGGAAATACATCACATCCTCATGATGCAGTTAAGCAGAGCTGGGGATTGCATGAGTAGGCCACAAAGCTGCATGCTGGCAGCATTGCTTGTTTTGGTTGCAACATGTTCCAGTAGCCCCCCCTCCAAAAATAAAAGATTCCAATCATTTAGACATAGGGTATGGTGGTGTAACGATACACACAGTGTAACTTTAGGAATGGTCAACTGGTGAAGACTTTAGCATACTGTATACCACAGGTAGCTCTAGTACTGCCACACTGGCAGTGAAATAGCCAAACTGTTTTAAGTTATTTAAACAAGAGTAATTAGCAAATGTTAAGATATATAATAATCATGTCCATAAAAAAATTCATTAAAAATCTCATTTGTGGTCACAAGCACCTATATAATAAAAACAAGTCCATCTATAAAAATACTGTATAATAACGCATATTGAAGATTTAACTGGATTACCCAAATGTAATTATAAACTTTTAGCAAACTACATCATAATTATGTAGTTATATGTATTGTGTGTTTAGTAAATACAGTTATATGTATATGTGTAATTATATTATTACATATAATACATTTACATGTAATAGTATATATTAGACAAAATTCACAAACCACATATAAGATCTAGACATACGTTTCAGATTCACCACTAATTATATGTGGTGTATATAAGCTTATAATACTGATTATATCATATAGACTTTCTAGTCAGTATTCAGGTAAAATATTTTCAATATTTTCATTTACTGATTGAATTTAATTGAGCATGTTAATTTTTCCACTAGCAGCTTTTTCTGTAATATTCAGCATGTTTTGCATGACTTCTATTGCACAAACATCACCTAGTTTGGTGAAGCCAGACATTTTCAGAAATTGACAGGACAAGGCACAAATCTGATTGTAAGGGTACACATACTGGACAATTTAAACCAAACAATCATGATGCCATGCAGTTTGTGCTATAGCATTCACTATGCAAAGCTCTCTCCAGCTCTCGACATAACTATGAGTCCAATAGCATAAGACCCAAAGAATCTGCAGTCACAGAACTGTCCACAAAATCTGAGCCCACATCATTCACAAATGCTAAAACATTCCCTTCTTTTGTGTGTTTTAATCAATATTTTGGTTTATTTGATTATGGTTTATAAGCTATTATAAACCATAATCTTTAATAGCAGTGTAGTGCTCTCAGCATAATTCAATAGTTCAAAACGTTTGCAGATTCGGTCTAGCCCACAAAATTACCTTCCACATTCACACCTTACCAACAGTTCTGTATTCAGAACCTAGATGTAGGAGTTTATTCTCATTTCACATGCAAATGAACTCCTAGTTAGCCAGCCAAAGAAGTAATTTACCTACAGTATAGAAGCATTAAAGGTGTAGTAACAAAAACAGTTCAATTAAAAGAATGAGAAAAAGGATGGAAAAGCTTTTTCTGTGCAAGAATACGTGTCGTATATGACACGTATTCACATATTTTTTCTAAAAATGTGGTCAAAACTATGTTTACATGTAGTTTTTTAAACATACAAAACTTGATGTTACAGAAATGTTTATTGTATCCATGTTTATGGGTACAAAGAGATGCAAAGAAAAACGTTACATGCATGTTGACAGCAGAAAATGTTCATTCATTAAACAGTGCACGTTTAAAAGCAGACTGAGCCATCATGTGAAATTTCATGATGGAAGAGGTTCATCTGCTGCTGAGTGAAAGATGATTGCTGAGTGGCAGAGATTCTGATAACTGACTGATAGGGCCACCCAGAATGATCACAAGGGCCACCACTCTACACTTTGTCTTGTTCTGGCGGTTTTTGTGACTTAGACGTGTGTGTAAGTGAAAAAGAAAGAATGTGTGTTGATGCTAACAAACACGTGTGTTTATACATTGTAGCCGTCACTTTTATGGGTCCGCTGGCTGCTGATGCTCCAAACCACAGACATTACCCTCTCCACTGTTGTGCAACTCCAGCCCTAAAGCGATTAAACGTGGTGCCTGACAGACTGGCCCACTATTATGACACATAGACACAGATCAACGACTTGTGCTCACGCAAACACACACTCATGTAAATAGTCAACATTCTTCACACAATATTCAAACATTGACCAACAGTATGAAAGGAACCACAAATGAACACATATGTAGGTATGTTTTACTGAAAACTGCTGGAGAAGATGAGCGAACTGTTATTTTTATCTGGTAAACACTACAGGATTTCCTTTGACATTTTACATTAGTCTGCTTCGCCTTTCTGTCCTTGTGTGCTCACAGAGGGTTTGTGAAATCATAAATGTTACCTGCTTTTGCTGCTCTCTTGAGCCCCGCTTGTGTGTGGCAGCTGTTTTGTACTAGTGAATTCCTGTGTTGAGACCAAGCCAGTTGGGTAGATTAAACGTGTGCCCACTTGTGCGCTTCATTTTGTTTCAATGAATCATTCATGTCAGGGCGGTCTGGCGACTCACGGAGGTCGAAAGCAGTAGAGTAAAAACAAGTGGCGGGATTTTTGAGCCTCTGTTTGTTTTGTTTCTGCTTGCTTGTTTCGTGTTGTTGATGTTTTCATGACCAAGATTTCCATGCGTCACTCTCTTCCTTTCTCCGGTGCTGGGGTTTCCGTGATTCATACAAAAACTTGGAGTGAAAAGCTGGAACGATCTCTTCAGTGGAATTTGTGCCTGTAGATGTTGCTTTAAATACATATGCTAATCATAATAAACAAATGTGTTTTGGAGTTAATATTTCTTGTAATCATCCCAAAAACAGTGTTAAAAAAGTAATCTGTGGTGATGTCATGACCAGAGAAGAGGTGGCCACTTCCTGTTCCTATATTTCCCATTAAATGTGCTTCATCTAGCCACCCCTTCACAGCTTCCTTTCTCGTTGTCCTTCCTATTCCACATTCTCCATCTCCCACAAAGAACCATCAGAATGTTGCAGAAGCTGAAAATCTGCATGAGAGGTACTTTGGTTTATGGCTAGTGGGAGCCAAGAAGAATAGAGCTCAATATGCAATTAGATCCTGGCCAGTGATCTGCACACATCTTAACTTGATATGAACCAGAACATCTTGGGCCCTGCTTACATTACTACAAATCGTTCTATTTAAAGACTAAACACTTTTAGTCTTATACTCTCAATTACCTAATGTCACAGACAGGTTATAAACTTCAATACTATGAGAACATATACAGGTAGCATACTACCTCAGGCAATAATGGAATAATTCAACTTAAGAAAACAACACAAGCTCACCATTTTACTATGAACTTTCTCTAGATATGATCACTATACTTGGCAATGACCAACCAGCTGCAAATACTGTTGCCGGCACACTTGGGTGCTTTATTAAATGTTAAATTACATTAAAATTCACTTCCTGTGTGTGTGTATGTGTGTTAAATCCATTCAAATAGATAATTATCAACTTATCCCTTTTATCTCTTCTTCTGAAGAAAGTTTTAAGACTTTGGAATGACATTAGAATGAGTAACAAAAGTTTTTATGGGTGAGCAACTTTTTTATTTTATTTTGATTTATTTTATTTTATGTTCAAAATGTTCAGAAATGTTACTTTTAAACTAGTTTTTAATTGTAATTATTTAAAAGGTGATATGTTTTGGTCAGAGATTTTCACCCTTTACATTCCCCATCAAACTCTCTGCCCACCCAAGGACTTATAGCTGGATTATAAATTTTAGTAACATTTTAGATTTTAGTAACATTTTGTTGGGAATATTACCCAACATTTTTAGATTATATAATGCTACTTATATAATGTCACATGAGTTACAGAGAGATTTCACACTTATTTGGTAAATCTTGATGTGCAAACAATGACACTTCCTAAATTAAACAAAAAACAAATAACTTAAACAGTTTTGACCATTGTCATGTCATTCTTTAGATCACTTCCTGCTGCTTAAAAATGCCATTCAACAGCACACTACATGACCTAAATTCACCTATGGTAAATAGTTCACATTCTTACTTATCTTTTTCTTATAAATTCCTTCAATACATGTGACTGGCTGTCAGTCAGGGTGTGGAGTATATGCTGACTCATAATCATAAGTATGACAAATGCACAACAAATAGAAAAGGCATCTGCTACCATACCTATTCAAAACAATACAGGTGTTAAGTAATGATCTTTTTGGTTTTATGGTTTGAAAGGCTTGAGCAATAGTCTGTTGTTAGTCATGTATTTGCGTAATAATAAACTAATTTATAGTCTGTATGTCATCATTGACTGCCCTTTGTTATGCCAGTGATCTTTGTATGAATCTAGCTTTAACTTTCTTACTGTCTCACTTCTTGAAGGCATGCCTTGTTGTAATTTTGATTTGATTGCACAGAAAGACAATTACAGCATTACAATTGTAGTATTGTGTGTCAAATATCAGCACTAGTCTAAAAATTTGATTTGATGGATGAGTTAAAATATCTAATATCGCTTACATTCTGAATATATAAGTCATGCTCAAACCCACCCACGGTTCAGGCTTGCGTGACAGCCCTGAAATAGTTCAAGAATTGTTAACTTGTGTTACAGTAAGTAAACTTATGTCAAAGATCATCACTCTTAATATCATTACCATTCCTCTTGCTCTCTCGTTTATTTTCCTCGAAATGAAAATAGCCCAGAGGTCCAGCAAGAACAAGCACCTCTGCCAAATTTTAATATTTGACCAATTAGTCAATGTCTAGCCAAGAGATTTTTAGAACTTCCATTTGGAACTGTAATTCATGCCATAACCTTTCAGTACAACCACACAGGTTTTGAACTATCATGACAGTTAGCCTAGCTAAGGGTCTACAGCGTTTTTAAATAAGGTCTCTTGTGGTCTTGTTGCAGTAACACCCTAGAGGCACATATCTGTTGGGCCACTGTACCACATCCTAGCTATAGCTAGCTCTTGGACCCAACTCACCTCACTAACATACAAGACTGCGTTGAACCCACACAGGTTCTTTTTACAGAACCTAGCAAAGAAGCCACTTTCTACTGAGTACACAGTAAAACACCCACCCGTCGATATATATCACAAACATGGCTCTGTCTGTACACAGGGGCGTTCTGTTGACAGGAACACAACAGGGTCACTTATTCAACAAGCAAGACCCTGAGGATGCCATTAAACGATCATCTGGAGAAATGTCACCTAAGTTGTTTTAATGTGTGTAAAGTGTGTCACTGGTGTGTGAGAAGCAGCACAAATGGCAGAGAGAGGGGGCTTTCAATACTGCTGGTGCTATGGAATTGAAGGACCAATCGTATTGCGTTCAAACCTTGAAGAAAATGATGGTCAACTGAAATAGAAGGAACTCGAAACTATGAAAACCTATAAATCTTAAATTTCCTAATAAGTATATAATGTACCAGCAATTTAGCTGCTATTTCTATAGATAGAAATGCTAATGGAAAGCTCTCTCCAGGTATTACACTGACCTCTCTGGCCCAAGATACCAAACCCTAGACTACAGAACCAATTGCAACTTTGATATTTCACATTGATCTATAAATGTTGACTTGTTCATAATTTGTTGTGAAGCACAAAGCATGTATTTGCCTTTGACCTTGTTTAACCTTTACATTTTTATCCTCTGTCTTGAATTTTAGAATAACAACAGAATTTAGCTCACGTCAGAAAATACAAGGCTAAGTTTGCACAGGGCATTCACTGATGATTTGCTACACCAAACAGACACATAAAGGTCATGTTGATGCACTTCCTGCCAATGGGGGAGTATGTGCAAGCTGCAAAATGTGTGAGAAAATAAGTGTGAGATGTGCTATATCTGTTTACTTCTGAAGCAACCCCAGTCCTGGCAGCAACTCTCGGTTTGATTCATCACCTGCACTTGCTGACGTTGACCTGATTCGTGGGGTAGCCTAGCTTGCTCAACACCTTGTGGTCAGACCACACATTTCCACCACAGACAAAAAAAATAAATATATAGAATTTCTCCACTTCATAAAGAGCCCATGTTGTTTGTGCTCTCCTGAAAAAGGTCACTTGGATTAGCGATTGAATCAAGCTTTTCCGTAAACGCAGAGTGGAGTTAAAGACCAAAACAGGACCTGTATTTATAACATAGGTGTGTTTGCTGTCAGAACAGCTGCACAAATGTTCAAAGGAAATGATTTTGAGATAAAGGACTTTAAAATATGCTGTGTACTCGATTCATGGCACCTTATTGTTAAGAATACTGTTTGTATCTCAATGCCAACAGACATTGTTGGTTTTTTTCTGAGGTTTCAATTTTTCTTCCCTTTCTCTCATTTTTTTCAGCTTTTAACAGGCTGTGTTATGATTAGGAAGCATTAGCTCGGACCAATCCTCCTCAAACAGTGTGTGCTTCTTGCCCTTGTGAGGTGGACTGTGGCTCCAGTGTTGTTGCGCAGAGAAATGATATTAGCTTGATTCATATCAGTGCTCGCCAGCACTTCCTATGCTAATACAATGGAAAGGAAGTCAACTAATAGTGCTGCACTCGATGGCTTTGCTTTGCTATTCGAAACCCTGTTACCCTTCCCTTCATATTTCTGTATCCCACAATGGGGTCACTGAGGGCAAAACATACACCCACTCATGGTGTACACAGTCTAAAGAAGTTGTGCTTTTTATGCTGATGTAAGCTTTCTGTTTACAAACCACTTAAATATTGACAGCTGGGCTAGTGTTTTTTTTCTATGTTGTCACATTTACTATTGAAATTCCTTTAGTTTACATTATGTAAACCATGATTTCTTACTTCACTTTCTTTAAAGATACTGTAGCCACAAAGCTAACATGGGCTCAAAGCAAAAAAAACTAAACTTTTAATATTGGATTTTGAAATTTACAAAGCCTGGGACAAATGACTGGTCCCCTTCTCCCCGAGAAGACCAGTCAACCGGGTTTTTATTAAACCCGGTTGTGCTGGCGAGCACAACCGGGTTTAATAAATAGGCTAATGATGACAGCGCTATGAGAGTCTAAAATAAAGCTCTGCTAACTGTACAGCCCCAAGCAAAAATGAGTTTATAAAAACTTTTTATAAAAACGGATTAGTTTCTAATTTGCATAACACTAAAGGACTGCTGTAGGACAACGGCATGGGTAGATTTTCTTCAAAACAAAACGGCATCAAAACAAATTTTCTGAAATAAACACTCAAGAAATACCCTTTAGCAGGAAATAAAATGCTGGGCTAGCTGGGCTACCTGACAGATATTGTTGTAGTTGTGTGAACACAAAATCTTTTTGCTGATGGGAGTAAAGTAGAGGGCCAGTACCTCTGTAGTCATGGCAGACCGCTCTTCAGACAATATATGAAAGCCTTCTGCCTACTGCATTGCCTCTGAGAGAACACACTGTCACAATAAATACTACATCCAGGTTTCAAAATTCATATTTTCCCCAACCAGCACTGCAAGAACTGAATTATTTAAGAACATTTATTGGCTAGGAAACTGTATTTGGTAATAGGCTAATTAAACATGTACATTTTGTATTGAGAATGGGATTGTTGCATTTGGTCACCTAAGGATCCAGTCAGAAAAGATTCAGCTATTAGATTCCTATTAAAGATTTAAAGTGTCAAACATTAAACAATTTTAGTGTTTTGAGGAACATATTGATGGTAAAGCAAAATGAGTTGCCTTTCAGGAAAAATAGAGGAATACCTTGAGTTCTCTGTTACATAAGATTGGATTGTTCGCACACTGGGAGCTCTGTCTTGCAGCCTTTTCCTTACCCAAATTCAGTTAGTTAGAGCTGACGTCATCACGTGACACAGGTTTCCGTTTGTGTC
The DNA here is from genome assembly GCA_036877545.1 of Yasuhikotakia modesta. Classification (NCBI taxonomy): domain Eukaryota; kingdom Metazoa; phylum Chordata; class Actinopteri; order Cypriniformes; family Botiidae; genus Yasuhikotakia; species Yasuhikotakia modesta. The sequence continues at coordinate 37,469 of JBAJNP010001140.1, forward strand.
ACCACCTTGGCAGCTCAGGCATGCGATCAGCTGGCTGATGGGCTGATGTTTGTCAGGCAGCGCATGAGAAAATTAAGGTGGGGAATCATAGCTTCATAGCACAAACTGGCGTTGTCTAAAATGCTGTGCTGCATGTTATACTCTCATGACAGGCATCTCCACCCCTCATAAATGCTCACAGACAAGATAATTTCTAACCAATGCTGAATGGGCCACTTTAGACTCACACATATGTTTTCACTGTCAGACGAAGATTCCCCTCTATGTAAGTCATGCTGGATCCCACTGTCTCTAAAACATATTTTATTTGACTGTGATGGTTTTAATTCCACTTGGAAATGTTCTTATTTGGCTGACAGATTTGAAAAGATTTTTAAGTCAAACCAGATTCAGTTTTTAAGCGCTTATCAAAGATAGATTTTTTTGAAACTTCAAATAGATTTTACCCCAGAATTAACCTGTTTTTGCCAGTTAAATAACCAAGGACACTGGCATGTAGTTAAATCACGGACAAACAAAAGTTACACCTCATAAAGGTTAGAATTTGTCTTTAAATTATAAAGGTTTAAATTTGGTGCTTTTGACTTAAGACAGTTAAGGAACTACCCACAACCACAAAAAAGCATTAAAAATTATATAAAGAATTTTAATATTTTTGTATACAAAGACAATTTGTATTTGAAATCACTTTATTTCAGTTTATAATGTTGCATCCAGCTATCCAAATCATGGCGGTTTGATTTATAGCACTGTGTTTTAAATACTGAGGTCCACAATCTGTTCAGGGATTTCCTCTTGACCTGTCACGTTTCTTTGGCTAGTTTTCCATGGCAACACATTGTGGTTGCCAGGTATGTGAGGATTGTAATGACGATTGTCATTTCCGGCTCTCTGGGCCTTTTTAATCAAAGAGACATGTAAATATGATAGGACGTCAGACACTTCATATTTCCCTATTTGCAGCTCAGCTGTATTGACTTTCAAAAGTAGGCCAGTGCGTATTACCATTATTGTCCCCCATTGGCTGTAATAACCTATCAAAGTGCAAACAAAGGAAATCAACACAAGCTTGAAGAGGCACAACTGTCTCTTGCACTATAGCACTGGAATAGTTATTAACATCAGTTACTATAGACAGTTATGCAGTATTTTCTTATGGGTTGTGTTCCTGTATCTCAGTTGCTAGAGTATTGGTTTGGCAGTGCAAAGGTTTTGAGGTTTGATTCCCAGTGTTTATTAAATGCATTGTAAGTTACTTTGAATAAGAGTGTTTGCCAAAAGCTTGAAAGTAATGTAATGTAACCGGGTATTTAAGTTCAGAATGCCTTCAGAAAGGAACCAAAGCTGATTAATTCAGGAACGGTTTGTATTTAAAGAACTGTAAATAAGATGATTACATGGTCTTTATTTGGAAAGAGGCAGCCCACAGCGAAGACTCGTGTTCAGCTATTGATTGGATGTATTGAGTTCAGCTGGGGTCCAATATTTCATTTCCCTGGAGTGGAATCCAAAGAAGAGAGACAGATTAGAGGGCTGGCTAGATCTCAGCTGGACCTGGTTCTGATTTGGGAAACATTCTGATCTTGTGAGTCAGATGGCCCCACAGACACCAGTTCAAACCAGAGTCAGTCAGGCAGGACAGGGGCACATCACGGCAAACTTGTATATAATACTTTTATTTTTGTGCATTTCACCAATTTAAAAAAATTGTTCCAACAGTCTTTACATTTTTAATATAAAATACTTAAGAAGATAATTTAGTCAACTTTACTATTTTTTTGTTTTTTGGAATTGTTGTCTTGGCTCATTTCTTAATACAAATTTGAAAGAAAATAAGAAATTGTAAATCAAGAAACTTTCAGTTTCTGTGCATTATTAAACTACTGTGAGAAAATGCAGAGAGTGCAGAGAAAAATGCAGAGTCCTCTGACCTGAGCATCTAACTTAAGTTTTAACTCTAAACGTGTAAATACTCTGGGAAGTGCACTTTGCAGGGCACTTACAGGTGATTGAAACATGCCCTAGATTTACAAGAGCTCTCAGAAACATTCAGGACTGTATGTGATATGGCAGTGTGTGAAAATGTATTTGTGTGAGTGTATGGGTGATACCATGTATTGCTGTTTCTCTGTAACTCAGTGTGTGGAAAAGAGAGTGTGTGTGTGTGTGTGAGATTGCACTTTAATGTGGCAATAAATCAATGTCTGCTGCGTTCAAAGATATACTTGTGTGGGCGACTTATCTATTCCAGTCTATGTATAATCTACCCATGGGACTGCATACTCACACTGTTCAAAGGCATACCCTGTGCCCTGTTTGAACAGAAGATATGAACCACTGACACCCACTTTGCAGGTTTAGATGTTGACTAAAAAAACAAACAGCTGAACGATAACTTTAAAACAGACTATTGTTTGGCATGACTATTGTTTTTGAATTTTCATTTGTATTGCCAGCTCAGGGATTCATGAAACATGGCTGAAACATAGCATCATTTAATTTCTCTGAATGGCAGAATCTTTAGGGGAACTAGGACAAAAAATAGATGTCTGAAAAATGTATAAATGTTTGGAATTGGCAACAGTCTGAAAAGTCACGGTGCATATTATTATTTATTGGTCCTCCATAGCTAAGGTAGGCAAAAAGCAGTAGGCAAAATACCAAATGGGGTGGATGTCTGAATACCTGGTACTCATGATGATTTTCTGAAGTAGATTTCCCATAATGCAATTGGAGCTGGTCAGATTAAAAAAGTTAAGTGGTTGGCGCTGAACTCTTTGGCAAGTGCCATACTACCAAGGAAGCTGCTTGTTGTGGTACGTGTTTAGCAACACTTGGCTGCAATTAGAATGTCATAGATGAAAAAACATACAATTCACAGGACAGTGTCAACATAGCAGATTAAAGCAGATGTATTTGTAGCATAGTGATGTTTTGTTCCCCTCAAGTCAGACGTGGGATATTTCTACTTTCTAGACAGTGAATGTGTGTGTATTTGGCAACTAAAAAATAATTGTAGGATCCAATGGTTCCCTAGATGCATCTGTCAGATCTGTTAAAGTCATTATTCAGTTTTCCTATCAAAATGTTTTTAAACTTTCTCATTCATCTATCCACCTCTCTCTATTTCTCTGTCTCCACTCTCTTCATTTTGCAGAGTGTGCAGTTCTCTATCTGAAGAACTAGCTTGATCTAAGGCATGTTAAATTGATTGATAAGTGGCACAAGGAAAAATTTACAGCCTTCAGATTAGAAAATTCAATCCGTTATACCTTTTACAACAAAAACATTTACTAAAGAGATACTGAAAAGACAATGTATGATGTGAAGTAGTCTCAGGGTTGGTCAATAGACCAACTGTTGGTATAGACCAGAGAAAGGTCAAAAACATAATTTATTTAAAGAAAATTAAAGTGGAGTTTGTTAAATAAATATAATTTAAAAACACAAGCAGAAATATTTTTGGTTTGCAGAACAAGTCTAATATAAATTTTATGGTTTTCTTTGTCATGTTGGTTTAATTTGTTTTGGGGAGGGGTAGACATTGTTTCTCTAAAGATCATTTCATTGGACAAAAAATTTGTGTAGTGTAGGATGACTACACATGAATTTTTGCCCTGTTTGACCATGTATGTAAATGTTGTCAGTGTTATAGATGATGCTAAGTTAGAAGATTAACTTCTAATTACACAGTTACACAACTAGGGGCAGTTGTGGTCTACTGGTAAAGAAGTTGGGCTTGTAATCAGTAGTTGGTTAGTTGTTGGTTTGATTCCAGCACCGCCAGGTAGCAACTGAAGTGCCCTTCAGCATGACAACTTACCCCTGATTGCTTCCTGGGTGATCATTAGTTTGAGACTTGGGCTCATAGTACATATACATATGACATATACTTAGTACATATACTTAGTACATATGAGACCTGCTGCAGGGATAGCTGCCCACTGCTCTGGGTTTGTGTGTGTTCATGACTTGCAGTGTGTGTGTTCACTCCTTACAAAGGATGGGTTAAATGCAGAGGTCACATTTCGGTTATGGGTAACCACTGCCACTTTCTGTCACTGTCACTAGGTGACCATTAAAGCTATCAGACACGAACTATAAGTCATAAAACACTGTGTTTAATTCCATTAACATTAATTCCATTAAAGTAGTGTGTATTCATGAAATGAGCACGTCTCATTCGATGTAAGTAGTCATCCAGTAGCGTCATGTCTGGTTGGGAAGCCACAAGCAACTGAATATTTAAAAGTTACTGTATTTGTGAGGATGTCACACACCTACAGGTTAGCGGTTGGGGGGAGACATGACACATCTAGGAAGGCATGATCTTATATTATATGTTGACTGTGTTATTTATAAAGACAATTAGCAAAAAGAGGCTATGCATTACCATGAGGTTACCATGGGGAACATGTAATGCGCATATGTATTGTTATATAAATCACAATAAACATAAAAATATAATTGCATTTGTTAAAAAAAAACAGTAGTAATCAGTCTTCCTGTAGTTGGTAGAGCAAATGTTGTGGGTTTGATTCCTAGGGAGCCTAGGAAGCAAAATGTATAAACTTTAAATGTACTGTAAGTTGCTTTGGATAAATGCATCTGCCAAATGCAAAATCATAACAATAAACAATTCTTACCACAAGAAATATTGAAATCATTGACATTTGCCTGTTTACATTTGTCAACGCGTGATCATAATGATCATTCAAAGTTAATTCATTTTATACAAAGTTTAATTGATACTGAAGATTCTGAATGACATTAAACATGGATCACTTAATCAGATTTCAGAACCCACACTTTTAATTTTATAAAAACAGATACATACCGACAGGCAGTTATTATCTGAATTATTTTGTAGATGGGTATTTAGGTCTCTTCAGGGTTAGCGTGTTGAAATGGTTGGCTTTGTTTTCACCTGACTTGCTCGCTTTTGGGGCTTGGGCTATACTTAGTACATATGAGACCTGCTGAGCTAGTGATGAGCTAATGACAGGTCTGGGCGCTCTCTCTGTCTCCTGCTAACCACACTCACACATTCTTACCATCTGTCAACAGACAGCATCACTGTCTATACCAGACATGACCCGACATGAGCCCAAGTCTCAAACTAATACATAATCAAGTCCTCGGATTACGTTAGGTTTGTTCTTTAATGGAGACCTTAAAGGTGTGAGTTGCATTTTTGGTGGCTCCACTGCCACTCGCTTCTCTCCTGCAGTCTGTCATGACATTTGCTACCAAAACTGCATTTAAATGTAAGATCGAGGTTATCTCATCAAAAGCACTGCATACAGTTAGTGTTTTTTTCAGTCTGTTCAGATGTCTGAATTTGAAGGGCTGGCTGGAGACATCTACATTTCTTTCATCCGCTAACACAGTCTCTCATGTGGCAATGTCTGAGTCACACCAGCCTCAGTTCTTCTCCAGCATCTCTTCCTGTGGAGTTTTTTTAAAGTGCAGACAATGTGACATTTTGTTTCTTCTGTAAAACTTGCTCCTTCTGAGTCTGCCGGCCTACGCTCCAGATGAGCTTGTGTGTCTTCCAGGGAAGAATTTTAATGATTATGTTTGACTACATTTCCACTAAACGATTCCTATTCCTTAACTATTTTATTAAAAATTCATTTAGCACTTTTAATAAATCCTCTCTAGAATAGCTTCAAACTATAAACCCAACAAAAATAGGCAGACTTAAGAACCTAATGAAAATTGGTCTATATAAACATTTTTTTTATAGTCAGATATAATGATGGACAGCATTGACCTGCAATAATTCGTGAACAATTAGTGTAACAAGTTTGAGGATCACTTATGACTGGTTTAATATAAAGAACATATATATTTTTTTCTATTCACATTCAGGTCACTCTGAAAAGTCAAAAATCAGTTTATACATGGTCTTATTGCAAACTTTCGAAAAATATCACAAAAACTTTTTGTTTTCAGCATTTTCTTAAAAACTAAATAAGTTGTGATTTAGAACTCTAGTAAATATTAAATGCTTAGAGAGGGAATGAGTTGAGAGGAGAGAGAGAGAGAGAGAAGGGTAAAAGCTGTAGAACAGTATGGTCTTTCAGGCTCTTCAGAGCAAAGAACTGAAGCTGAGAAAGAAATAGAAAAGGCACTCTATGTCCTTGGCTTTGCACTGGTTCAAACACATGACCTACAGCTGTCTGCTGGAGCTTACAGTGACACACACAAGCATGCATTTACTGCATCACAGAAAACCACTCACATTTATGTATACAGAGACTTGCTCATAGATGTACACCATGATGAAACCAACCTGCTACAGTACACACACTGAGAAAATGCTGTAGCACTGCCATTCACCTCACCTGTTTCTAATAAGATGAGTTTAACTAGCTTTAAATAAAAAGGTCCCTAAAATGAACATTTAAGTACAGGAATACTTGTTTGGTTGTGATTATTCATAAAGTTACACACTCATTTTCAGATTTGGATCAGAGCTGTTTTTAACTACTTACCTGAAGACAGTAGACTTATATTACTATATAAACCATTTAATATGAATCACAATTATTCGGTATGTTGTATATATCAAATTAATTTACTAGTTAAGTTTTTCGTTTTGTGGTCTGGACCTTCCTATTTGTTAAAGACTTAGAATAGAGTCTAGGTTTCTATTATTTAGGATGGCAGAGGAGTGAGCACTGCTCTGGCTGTGGCCATGCTCTCTGGAGTTGTGTCTGTGGTCTGTAGGGCTTTGTTTATTCTCTCTGTAGTGAGAATCACTGTGGCTGGCTCCAGCGCTAAACAGAAGTCTGCCAACATTGAGGAGGAGAGCAGTAGGCCAGCTCACTTTCTCCACCCCCAGCTCAGCTCTATGGCATGGGTATTCCAGTCCTCTTTACACACACATGCATGCTCAAATACACCACTGCTTCGTGAAAGACAGGAAGTGAGTCTGGTTTCCTGTGACGGTCCTCTTTTATGTGGTCACTTCCTGTGTTTGGCTCCTGCTGTTGACTTTTTCTCATTTTTTACTTTTCTCAGGAGCTTGAAATCAGTGTCTATGAAATCAGTATTTTGTAATAGCAGTGAATTTTAAAGAATATGCTGTATGTCATTCCAAATTCTACAACTACACATTCTACAAGCGTCAGCACTACCCCAGCAACCACTACCTCAGCATCCTACATGATCAAAATACCATACTTTTACTACTATAAAATTGCTGTAAAATAATACAGTTCTAATAATTTTCATTTGCATATGCCAGACCCTTGCACAGATTGTTGTGGGTAGTTGCCAGAATGTTGCTATGCAGTTATTAGGGTGTTCTGTGAACAAGTCTATCAATGTCCAATCTATAAAGGTCATACATTGTAAGTGCATTGACAATGGTATTGTGGAGAAACTATGGCTACCATAGTAAATATTTGTAAGGGATGGACAAGTGCACTCTAATTTTAGAGAGTCACAGCATCATATCGAAAACAATTGACAATCAGTATTACCGGAAAATCCAAAATACGTAATATTGTACAATTCATACATTGATATTGTTTTGGTTTAAACTTATGTTTTAGTTATCGTCATGGTGATGAGCTTTTCATCACTGCAGCAGAATACATCACTCTGAGAATAAATATATAAACATTCTTACTGTATGCCAAGATATGATATGATAAATGTGCATTGATGACACATTGTGTTCTTACTTGACCATAACACTCCAGAAATTACTGTTTTATATAACATTGTGTCATTGTGTGTACTGCTGTGGTATCTGTGGAATGAGAGTATTGTTGTGAACCCAATATTACAGGATCTTCACACAACAAGAATGATGGCCGAAGTTTGGTAACCACAGACAGGAATGTGGATTGGGACACTATAGCGTCCCACTTTCTGTGTACCAGAAGAGATAGAGATACTACCCTCTCAGAGATACTCAGCTAGCTCTCATTATGTTTAAACATGGAACACAGTAATTAGCTAGAATGTCGAATTCCCTTTGTTGTCCTGGCACTAATACATCAACTATTGTCAAAACAAACTAAAAATGTGTTAATCGGGAAGGAAGCTGCTGACTTGCACACAGGATGACCATGCTTTGGGTTTTCTTTGTCATTTTTTTGTGCATTTATTTTCAGGTCATTCACCGTGGTATGAAATAGCTCATTGGCCAGTGCTATCTACATACATTGCATGGCATTCAAAATGGTTAAATGACCACCCTTGTAGCTCTGGTTTCTCATCGTTCTTCAGTATTGGCAGAAAAGGATCCAGCATTCCATCAGTTCACCACTAGTTCAGGAACACTTTCATAGCACTCAACAGGAGTGCACATCCAGGAGACTGGCATCATTTATTTAGGTTGTCTGCCAGACTCTTCCCTCTGAAAATGCGGCATTCTACCCTGGTATTCCCCAGACCCACTGAGCTCCTGTACTCCAAAACCTTACAATGAAACAGTCAGGAAATCTTCTGATGTGGCTGAATTTGTTATGGTATACATGCTCAATAGCCAAGATTATTTAACCATAGAGCCACTACACGCAAACTTGAGTTTTAGAGCAGTGTCACTGAGTTTACAGTCCTACCATGTGTGAAAGTAATTTTTAAATATGGGACAGATGGACAGTGTTATGGTTAGTGCAGTGATGTACTTCAATTGATACTGTTATGCTTTAGATTCATGTTGCGTGTAGTTGGGTTGCCATTGATTTAACTTGGGGTCTTTTTCTCTTTGTCAGCGGTTGACACACACTGACTAAATTTGCAATATTTCCACGCTCATGGCATCTGGTGCATATTGCAAACAAAAATGGTAATAGCATGCTAAAATCTGCAGTTTCAATCTGATTGGCTGGCTGCGAACAATTTGCTGCAGTCAGGGTGTATATCAGCATGCTAAAAACAGTCATGTTTAGAAGTTTAATGGCTGAAAGGAATTAAGTACAGTATATCCCGTTTTATTGTTACACTGCTCACATTAGGTCATAGTTTAAAGCGTCAAGTAAAGAATCACTTTGTAAGCAAATTGGCACTTGTCCAATCCTTTTTTCATTACTACTTTCAGTTTTATAAGTAGGAGCTTTGCATCAGTAAAGGCATCATTACAGTGTCCATATTTAGATTGAAAAAACAATTGCTAAATTGCTTCTAAAATCAATTTAAAGAAACAATTCTGATTGATAATTTTCGAGTCAGACAGCCCATTCCTGTTGAAGCAGGTGGTTCTTGACCATAATATTGTATAATGTTTATGCCACTGGTCAACATTCTGTCTGTCAAGACTACAGAAATCTTCCTCCTTTACATTTGCACCTTTCTGGCTAATCTCTTTCTCTTGAGCACTCCATATCTGAAACTTTACAGCTACTGTAGGATTTATGATTCAGATTTACAAAAAAAGAAAAAACATGTGCCTCTACATGTGCCTGAAACTATCCATTAACAACTCTAAATTAGACACAGGAGGCATTAGGCCAGTATTTTAAAAATCCCTCATTTTCCTCATCTCTAGGGAAAATGGTCCAAATGATTGAGATCACCATGACAACACAGGTAATGCGCCTATGTCAGGCTGAATGTTTTCCTGTGTTTGCCAGACAATATGAGATGTGAACTCTTCAGAGAGCTAAATTTGCATCAGTGGCCATAAACTGTCCATTGACAAGAGTGGAGAATAAGGCAGAGAACCTTAAGAAAGGTTTCTATTCAAGTGATATATTGCTAAGTAATAAAGTTCAAGTATGTAGTTAATAAAAAAAACATTCTGGGCCTGTTTCTCCGTTAATTTTTCTGTCCAATGGCTTTAGTATGCCACGTTTTGCTATGCTATGTTTTTAGCAAATTGCTGTGTTCTTGCTAGGGTGTTTTGTGTGGTCACAGTGTTCTGTGTGGAGTGTTGCTTGGTTGGCCTAAATGGCTTAGTGGGCATATCTAAAATGTTGAGTATGTTAAATCAAAACAACTATGTAAATGCATTGATTAGTTAATTTTCACTTCAGTTCTAAGGATTAAGACTTCGATTGGGAATATCATTTTTGCTAATTTAATTTTTAAGTGATTCTCCTATTGTATTTCCACATACCACAAAGACAAATTTGCAAAAATTTGCTTCACTGTGTTTCTAAGAATGGCTGACATTCAAGAAAAACTGTCCTCAGGTCTCCTTTGAATGACAAAATGATGCATCTAGGTAAAGGAAAGGTTGAGTGGAAGAAAAAGGAGGAGAAGAGAAAAGACAGCATTTAATAGAAAACAGCTGCTGTGAGGACTTGCACTCTGCTGATTTACTGTCAAAGGGGAATTTACGGGAACAGGGCAAACTTTGAACATTACACTCATTCTTCTTTCCTCTCTCTCTTTTGTAGAATTCAATCAGACACAACCTGTCACTGCACAGTAGGTTTATCCGTGTGCAGAATGAGGGTACAGGTAAAAGTTCGTGGTGGATGCTCAACCCTGAAGGTGGAAAGAGTGGCAAGTCACCTCGACGCAGAGCCGCCTCTATGGACAACAACAGCAAGTTTGCCAAAAGCAGGGGACGTGCGGCTAAAAAAAAGGTAAAAGTTGCACAATGTTCTTCAATCTTTTTGATAAACATTATGTACTATGTATCATAGTGCACACAGTTACTTTTACAAGAATTTTCTCACACCTGGCTCCATTCATCTCTGTTTTTAAAGCTGGCTCTCCAGGGTGGGCCCGAGGGAGGTGCTGACAGTCCTGGTTCCCAATATGGCAAGTGGCCTGGCAGTCCAAACTCTCACAGCAACGATGACTTTGATGCCTGGACGGCTTTCCGTCCCCGCACCAGCTCCAATGCCAGCACACTGAGTGGGCGTCTTTCACCCTTTATTGATGATGAACTTGGCGACTCAGACGTCCACATGGTCTACCCAGGCCCTGGGTCTGGGGCCAAAATGACCTCCACCCTCCCTAGCCTATCTGAAATGACTAGTACCCTTAGTCACAGTGGTTCTGAGAATGTGATGGACAACCTTCTGGATAACCTTAACTTGCTCTCACCCAAGAACCCATCAATGGGGTCCTCCGGAGGTCCTGGATCTGGATCAAACCAATCTTCACCATCCTCACTTATGCAGGCCAGCCCTGGTTACTCCCCATACAGCTCACCAGCCCTGACTGCAGTCAACCAGCAGAACCAACAAGACTATCGTAAGTGTCTCTATGGCCAGACAGGAATGAGCAGCCTTTCCACCATGCCAATGCAGCCTCTGCCAGAAAGCAAGGCCAGTTTTGGTACCAGGCCAGGATCCTTGGGCCAGTTTAACTGCACAGCAGGACTGTTAAAGGAGCTTTTGACATCTGATGGGGAGTCTGGAGAGCTTATGCCCTCAGTGGACACTGTTGTCTCCCAGTCAGATGGAAGTGGTGGATGTATGCTACCTCCGTATAGCAGTGCAAGGAATGAACTTATGGGAGGCAACCATGCCCTTTCTCACCCACACAGTATGCACAGACAAGCTCCACCTACACCAGTGGTAATGAATGGGCGAACACTGCATCCCCTGGCCAGCATTAGCCAAAGTGGTGTTTCTGGGCGCCTTGGAAGCGTTAAATCAGCCATGCAGATGCAGTATGGAAGCCATCTCAGTGGTGGGAGAGGGCTCCCACCTTACTGCAGCATCAACAGCAACGGATATGGCCGCAGCCCAGGGCTGATGCCTCACCCCCAACAGCAACACTTGGAGAAGCTGCCCAGTGATCTGGACGGCATGCCTGTGGAGCGATTTGAATGCGATGTGGAATCCATTTTACATGACACCCTCATGGATGGAGACTCACTGGACTTCAACTTTGACCCCATGGCTACCCAGCAGGGGTTTCCACCACACAGTGTAAAGACCACCACTCACAGCTGGGTATCTGGGTAAGAACAATTTTACTTACATAATTACTACAGCATGTTTCAATGCATTGTAAAAGTTAATAGCCAAACAGACAGGGAATTAGAAGCATGTAACATTGTTTTATATTTTCAGGTAAAAACTCTTAATCTGTTGGAGAATGGCAACCCTGAGTGACTATCCACACTCATCCTAACCTCTCATTAAAGACGTAGCCCCCACTTATTCCTTCTTTTTCTTCAGCAGATGAGCTCACGATGTGACCTCATATTGCCAAGCACATTGGCTCAACTTGGAGCTAATTTACAAGGACGCTTTCTCTCAAACATTTGAACTCAAGTTTAAACCAAGTGCCAAACCAGGTGCCTGTGCTCCATAGCCAAACAAGCTTTATTTTGCTGCCTTTTTCTTGCTGTAGAGAATCAGTGGTCCTATGAGGGCAAAACCTGGGACCCGTACATCTGCTGCAACAAACACATATATGACTATTCACACAAATTGTCAATCATAATTTTTACAGTCACATTCTCCATTTAAAGCAAACTGTGATGAGGTATAACCACCAATTTTCCAACATCAAGATGCATTTTAAAACAGTGATATGCATAGTAATAGCTCTCTTTCAGTGTTGTGCTGTCATTTCCAAGTGCTGACCTACAATTTAGGCAGAGGGTTATAATGCATTCATGCTGAGCTTCATGACGACTTTTGTGACTGGTCTTATTGGGAAAAAAACTGGAACAAGCATAGACAAATTGCAAGGAATGACTGTAAATAGAATTATTTAGAAAAAGGTCCTGCACACAGAGGACATCTGAAACGTTAGGGAAATTTTCACAGACTAGTTGAACTGAGTCGCATACAGCACATCATATCGCTTTTCTTTCTGTCCTTTTGTTTGACGTAGACCAGATGTACCACATTCTCAAAAAGCATGTTACTATAAACTAGTGTACAGAGAGTTTATACAATAATATCAACAATCGGGGCATCAGATTTAATGTTGTTTTGTAAATTTGAAACCTGAATCCGACATTTTACATTTTGGTGGACATTGGAACTGTATCTTTCTACTCTTTGATCTCTTGTAAATACATGAAACATTTCCAGAGCATTTAACATAAAACTCTGGAGGTTTTCTTTTCATTTTTGTATTATTTGAATGATTCCTATTGCTGTTTATTATTGGCTTTAATTTGAGATTTTTTAAATTGTGTGTATGAGTGCATTTTAACCAAAATTTGGGGCCCTTATTTTTTTTATCAGATCTTACCAGTGCGTTCCTACATTTGGACTATCTTTGTTAGGGTCCATTAAAGAGTCAAAAAAATTCCAAACTAAGAAACAGCCTCAGAATTGTGGATTTGATCTTATGCATTTTAATAGTGCCCTATCTACCACCAGAACCTTTGTTATTCTTGTTGATGTAGTTTAGAACTACACCTGTAGGAACTCCTACAGCTTTGCCACTGTATTAAATCTGTTGCTGTATTGCTACAGTCCTCTACCTTGTAAAAGTGTAGAGTTATTGACATGTTATTTATTAGGCTGAAGGAGAAGCGATGTGATTGATTCATGTCATAGTGTCATCATTTACACTATTTTCATATATTGTATTTTATTTCTCTTCTCTCTCAAATTGCAATCACTGTGATGTTCATGTACTTTAACTTTGTGGTGATTTTCCAGCTTTGTTCAGCTTCAGAATTAGCATCCATCAGTATGGCCATTTTTCTCGTAGTCTTTCTACACTTTTGTTTTGTATTTTCATCTTAAAATTGTAACAGATTTGGTTCTATTGCACATTTAAAACTGGCTAGCAAATATCTAGACCAGGTTGTTGATAGCTTAAATAATTAATTAAAACTGTTTAGAATGTTTAATTGAAACATTCTAAATTTATTTAGTAAGTAGTATTAAAACAAATGTAAACAAGAAAACAAATGTTGGGAAAACTGAAGTTTTTTAAAAAAAGATTTAATAGTTTGCTAGTTTGGGGGCTAGTTTGCTGTAAAATAACCAGGCCGAGAAATAGGAGATAATGGAGGTGAAGTTTTTGTCATCTGTCATTCGTCATTTAATCAACAATCAACAAATTGAATTCATCATTCAATCAATCATCAATCAATTTCATTATGTTTGTAGTTGTGTGTGGACAAAAATACTTACACCTGGTTAACACAGTGCAAGTCAGTGTCGGTAAAGCTGCCAGATGTCTGTTCAATTCATAAAATCATTGGATTCAGACTGATCTTGCACACACAGAGCTCAAAATCTGACATGCATTTGCTTTGTGAATTAAGCCCCACCTATGCACATCCATAAATTTGATACTTATGATTGTCATCTCCAGTTTGTTTTAACTGATGATGAGATATTTGAAATTTCATGTTTTATCGAGCCGTGGAGTCATGGTAATGTCACAGATGTTAGTTCATAGTTCTGAAGAATATGAAGTATATTTAGAGATTAGAAGAATATTTACATGCAAAGCTTTTTTTGTAAACACACTGTTATTCTTGTATTTAGCAGCAGTTTGTAAAAAAACATGGACATTGAAAACGAAAAAAAACCCATTGAAATTGAAAACATATTTAGGAGAAAATTTTGTTTTCGTCATATTGTGAAATTTGGACCAATTTTTATTGAAAAAAAAACTATAAATTAAAATATTGCACTTTGTCTGTAGTTGTATTGAGTTCTCCTAGAGAGAACTGAACGTGAAGATAATCTATTTTGAAACAAACTGTTACATTTCTTAACTTATGTACAGAACTAATTTGATTCACAATCAAAAGATGATATAAGGTGCAATTTGTAGTTATGAGAATGTGGTTATGTAAAGAATGTAACCTGTAAGAGATTATATTGAAGACATTGTTAAAATGACATGCCAATACTGACATATATGTTTATCTACATTCATTTTAGTTTGTCAGCAGTAAGCAAACTGTTTGTAAAATGTGAGGCCATAGCTCTGGTTTTGCTGTTGATGCCTATGTTGCGCTTGCAATCCCATAAAAAAACATGCTACCGCTGTAAAAAGCCATGTGTATATAAATTATGTTACATGAAGAATTTAATGTGACTGTCTCTCTTTATTTCTTCAGAAGAGTACATTAAAAACTTTGTGGTTTTTTTCGTTGAAAATTTAAAATTTCACACACTAAAGCCAGACCTAGATATATAAAATGCATTGGATTAAAATTCTCTTAAAAAATATTGTTCCAAGTTTTGAAGTATTCCAAGTTTTACTTACGCTAAGACACCGGTTTGAACTTGAGGGGAACTAACTTTATATGTCTACTAAAATCTATCTGTGTCTAAGTTAGATAAGACAGCTATGACAAAAAGCAAATGTTGTAGCATACACTTTCACTCAATGAGTGAAATGTCACTGTCAACAGAAGCCATTAGTGTGTTGCAGAAGCAGTTCAATTTTTCTAAACTTTTGGTTATCATCATGCTAATTAAAATCTACATTCTCTGACATACAGTACTCAAAATGTGCATCAAATGCATAAAATGCACCTACTAGTTACTAATGTAACAGTGTAACTATATATATATATATACATATAAAAAATATATATATACATACATAATATTATTTAGATTTGTTTATAGGAATACAATGTTTTTAGAGTACAAAAATGACATAATGTGCCGTTTAAAGGCTGTGGCAGAATTTTTCTTAATAATACTAATTAACATTTTTAAAGTGCTTTAGAAAATGAGTTAAAGAGCACGTTTGCTATTCCCCTTTAAATGTCTCCCCTTATTCAGAATGAACTCAGTTACCCTGCCTCAGGCTTCAGGTTTTTTCCGGCTCCTCCTCTGAGCTGAGATGTGATCAGCTTGGGGGTTTCTAAAGCCAGATGGTCCTGTGGAAAGCAATCGTGTGAAAAGCTGTAGGGATCTTTGTCCTGGCTTTGATAGTAAAGGACGCCAGGAAAAAAGTGCAGAACAGTGCTTTTCTCTTCATGCGCTCCTCTCCAGGTCTGGGTGTTGGATTTCTATTATGGTTCTGGCTTCCAGCTGGGGCCTCGTCGCTAGAACAATCTTGACGTCGTGCCCTGATCTCCCTGCTGCTGGAAAACACCCAGCCAGAAGTTGAATTCAATTTGGATTCAATTTATCCATTATACTTTTTTTTAAAGTTTCAATAAACGTGACATTTTAGTCTTCATTTATTTACATTTATGTCATTCATTCGCTGTATGACTCACTCTCTTCCATAGAATGTACTGGTGTCTTTTTCTGTGCAGTTATAATGAATGCATCTAATGCATCTCGATCCATAATCACCAGTATCATAATATTTTATAAAAGAGATCCATATAATTCATACTCTAAATTCTTATTGAGCTACACAGCTTTGTGTTAGGGACAGAACCAAACTGGTTTAAATCAGTTTAAAGGGACAGTTCAACTAAACTTCTGATTTACTCACCCTGGAAATACAATTTGAGCTCCAAAAAGCACATCTATCATAAAAGGAATCAATACGATTTCAGGTCTTATTTTGATAATTACACTCAAAATAATAATTGTTTTATTTTACAATCATTTTACTTCAGAAGACATTTATTATCGAAAGTGGAGTCATAAGGATAATTTAATGATGAATCGATGTAAAGTTTTAAAATCTCTGTACAATTTAATGTCACAACAATGCTGGGAGGAGCCAGGATATTTTTTAATATAACTTTGCGTTCAGCTAAAGAAAGTTGTATACACCTAGTATGGCATGAGGCGGAATAAATTATGAGCAAAGTTTTATTTTTAGTTGAATTATTTCTTTAATGTGCATGTCCATGATATTGAAATATAAATAGCTGTGTTCAATAAAAAAATGTGTGAGATCAATTCAGTGATCAATTATTGAAGACAAGGAAAATATAGGAGTTGTACCAATCTCTTTTATTGTATAATGGATTAAAAATGGTAAAACTTTAAACTAAAATTCGCAAGAAATACTTTAAGCGAACTGATGGCTGAAATGCACAGAATTGGCCCTGCTGGGTCACTCAAGGACTTGCTCCTGGTTTTGGGAGCAAACAGGTGGTAAAGTTCAATGCAATATGTAAACTGGCATATGGCACTTTTTCTCACAACTCTCCTGAGTTTAGCCTTGATTTTCTTCCCCATCTTGTTCCTTTGCTCAACAGTGTGGTCCAACGTTCCCTTTAAACGACATGTGTTGACATGGGGAGGAGGAAGTTGGGGGAGGAGGGGACACCTCCCCATTGAAGGCCTCTTATGAGCGTATTTCTGTGGAATGCAGTGCGTGTGAGTTCTCTGTGCGGTGTGTGTGTGAGATTGGTGTGGATGGCAGCCAAAGGAATATATGGGCCGTACATTGCAGAGGGCACCAGGCAAAACAGGCAGGCAGGAAGGTTACATGAGGACACCCAGATGTGAGGCTGGTGCAATCTGGAGTCTTTTAAAATGGATTTTCAGGATCTCTTTATCCACTTCCCAAGTGCTTTTTTTTGAGCAAAAAAGTTTATTTCTTTGGCACCTTCTAATCCTTTTAGTCAATATTAAACATTTGAAATCATTTCAAAGTAAATAATTTTCTACTATTAGTTTTGCTTGCACAGGCGCAGTATTTGATAGATTCATTTATCCAGAAAATGAAAATGTTGTCATTTATTCAACTTTATGTCATTTCAAATCTGTGTGACTTTTAATCTTTGGTGGAACATGAGAAGAAATTATTAGGAATGTGGAAACTTTTTCCATATAATATAATAAACAGGGACTGAAGCTGAACATTCTGCCCAACATTTCCTTTACAGAAAATAAAATGTGAAAAAAAGAGGATTTTTATTTTTGGATGCAGATGGCAAATACTTTCAGAGGCACTACACCTCACTTAAATGCAAGGTGAGGGAAATGCAACTATAATTGTGATGACTGCTATACATCTCTTTACGTTTTGGTGTCAGGAGTGAGGAAAATGAACAATATGGGGTAATAATTTTGCTAAGCGAAACCTGCAGTATAATGCCAATGTGGGATCTTAATTTTATATTTGATTCTTTCAAGCCTTAATTTATGTTAGAAAAAAGAATCAGTTTAACAATCAATATGACAGCATGTACAACACATTTCACTTCCTAAATGCTTTTTACTTAATAAAATAATGATTATAAAAAATGTGTAAGGCAGGATTTTATTCATTAAAATGTTAAAAGTATGAAATGTTTTCATTGTGAAAAGCAATTAATATATGACTGGTGATTGGAGGAGAGACGCTTAAAATAAGAGTGATTGGTGACATCAACCAAAAAGGAAAGTACTGATTAAAGTATCATGAATATTACTGAATATTTCACTATAAGACCTTACACTTGTAAGAACATGTAACCAAACAGGGTCAATTAAGATTTCCTGTTGACATTCTTAGATTTAAAATGCTATTCAAATGCTATCCTAAAAGTGGGAATATGAAAATCAACATGTCATTTGTGTTGCCAACTTAGAAACAGCGGGGCCATTGTGGTGTATATGATGGCGGCCTTTAAATGGAAGTCAGTCTGGTAGCTGGAGATGCTAAGCCGTCTCACCCCGACCCTCCATATGGTGGGAGTTATAGGCTCCGAAAAAGCAGTCAGCCCCAAAATTGCACCAGCTCTGCCAAGAGCAAACCTAACAAGCACATTTATCAACCCACTTGGAGAGAAAATGGGGTAAAAAAATGAATCTAGTGAAGAGTCGTGGAAAGGGAGATGAAGCGTGTCTGACTGCCATCCTCATTTGACTACCCTGCAGGTCTCCTGCAAGATCACCCACCTGAGTGAGAAACAACTGTGCAAGAAGATATGAGTGCCACTGTAGAGAACAAGACGTGGCATGTTTAAAATTCAGAGATTTGACTGAATTGTAGGTAATGATTAATATATTAGTTATATTATAGTCTGCAGGATAACTGGATTTCCAGACAAAAGGACCTGGCCCCTAGAGAGCACCAGCAAACGTTTAAGGATAAATCAAGTATTAAAATAAACATAAACAACAGTAAAGGTTGAGATAAACTTATCTAGAATTGAATGTCCAAGATTTTTGTCCAAACTGCCCTTCTCCATACAATACCAGACTTCAGAAAAATCTGAAGTCTTATAACTTAATGTGAAGAACAGACCAATACTTGGAGAAGTGTAATTTTTGTAGCAGCATTGTGTCCTTAAATGTAATTGCATATAGCACATTTTGGTCCTTTTTTTGTTCCTCATACAAAGCTATTATATGACTGCAGAAGACAGGCAGTATGGCACACAAGTGCTGTTTTGTCATTGTCTTTTAAATCCCCATCCACTTTTGTTTTATGGAATAAAGGTTGAATTTTATTCATTTTTTATTTTGTATTCATGTTTATTCAAATTTTATTCATTTTATGTCATTTTGTCTTTTGTTTTAAGAAATTAAGCTTGAGTAAATGATGACAGAAATACATTTTAAAAGAAAATAAAGCTGATGAAAAAGCAGTTTCACAGGAAAATGTTATAAATTGTTTCCCACGTGCACCTTAGGGCTCTAGTTTATAGACAAGTTACACATCACACAGCTAGTCATGACGTACTGCTTCACTCAGTTACTGTGTGGTCTGAACTGTCATTACATCAGTCGTAAGTCATGCTAGAAAGTAACAAATATCCCAAAGAAAATGATTTGAGAGGCTGTTCCAGCTGTCATAAAATTAGGCTGTTTTGACCTCAGACCAATAAGCATTCACACAGAACACATAGCATATAACAATGGCACAAAACTTTAGCATGATAGCAGCAAACTTTTTTGCAAATAAAGCAAACATTTATTTGATTTAGTTGCATTTATTTGTGTAATGATAATGCTGCAAGTACAAGCATTTGTATGAGCGAGACATAAATCCAAACATAAACGATTTAATCTAGAACTTGATACATCCAAAACATGGCAAGACTCAGGTGAACAAGAAACACAACATAAACCCCTTAATACAAAACAATAACTGACAATGATACAAAGACAAGAACCGGTATTTATTCAATAATCAATAAATACCGGTGAGAATAATCAAAGGAACAAACCAAAACATGAAATATTGCTGGGGTGGACAACATCATGGAACATTCCAACAGACAATCCAGGCAAGGGTGTTCTTCCAGTCCAGTGTTTTTCTCATGTTAGTCCATGGCACTAATATTTACTTTCTTTAAGGAAGTAAACAGACACCTTGCTGTGTCTCATTGGTATTTCTAAGTACCAAAACACTAACTATAGCTAATTTCCTCTTTTATGACTATGCGGTTAAAAGACTCCTGTTGAATTTCCAGTCAACCACTCACGTTACAACAACAAAGCTAATGACAGCAAAGAATTTTTAAGTGCCTTTTAACTTAAAACTTTTAAATAAATCATCTCTTCAACCAAAGAGATGATAAAATACAGAAGCGGCACATAAGAAATCACGCTATTTTATGTGTCCACACGTCATCACTCTAAATTGACGCAGCATTTCTGCATTATCTAAGAAACACCATTTCCAAAGAAGTTCACTGAGTTTACACAGAGGAAGTGAAAGATATTGGGCCTCAAACCAGTGAAAACACAACAGCACCATATACTCTAACAGGTGGCAAATTTGTACTAGAGTTAAGAATATTTCACCTCATGGGAAAATTACAGTTTCAGGAAATTAGTTTAAGAAAATATTTAGCCTGGTAATATTGGTGATTTGATTTAAGCTCACTGATTGGATGGGCCATTAGATTGATATGAATTATTTTCCCACCAAAACTATAAATCTTGCAGACCATAAAGCTGGTAAAACTACAAAAAATCAGGGGTAGAGCATTGCATTAACAGTGCAAAGGTTGTGGGTTCCATCTCAGGGAACACAAGTACTGATAAAAATGTATACCTTGAAGTCACTTTGGATAAAAACGTCTGCCAAATGAATAAATGTAAATGTAAACAAGTTTTAAACCCTTGATATTAGAACATATAATGTTAAACCCTTATCATATAGATTCGCTTTTATAGACATGTATTGTACTGTAAATTGCAATGCTATGTAACTATGGGTGCACAGAAACACCAAAACATATGTAAATGAATATGACCAAAATATCTTGAAATATATCTAATCTGGAGCTGTTTCTGTCCAGCACAGGCAGTAATTTTCACCTAAAGATTGCGTTTTAATATGCCGGCGAGCTGCACACAATTAGGAGGCAGAAGGGGAAATGTGTTCTGCACGAGTGACAGCGAATGATCAGTGTGTTGTGATGATTATACATGAGGCAGAAACGAGACTCGTGGGCAGTGTCGTGCTGGTACCAGTGCCAGTCTTGTGACTATTTTTGAGCAAAACACATTGGCAAACTCACGCTGCCCATACTGCCGTGCCCTTGAGGTGGCGTGAGTCATCAGCAGCTGTTTACCACAGTTCTTACTATCCCTCTGTTTCATTCTTACATTGTATTGATATTTTATATGGTTTCAGATTTTGGATGTCAGAGATTAGCGATAGAGCATTATAAAGTTCATTAACAAAATTAACAAACATTAACAAAACCATACTGGTTGACCACTAATATGTTCTAAAGTATGTTGTAAAATGATAAAATATTAAGTCACAAATTAAATCTTATGCCGAAATATCCATAACAATATCTAATGTCTGAAAAGTTCTTTAAAACTGCTTTTAGACAAAAACAGACACACTACCAGGGTTTCTGTGATATCACTTCCTGTTTAATGGTTTTCCTGTCAAATGATAACAAAATGGCAGGTATCACTTCCTGCATGATGGGTATATAAACTAAACTGATTTGGGGGACAAATCTTTTTAAAATATTGATAATACTCAAAACATTTACTTAAGTATATAATATGATTAAAAACAGGTTTATTATATGATAATGCTAAATAACTCATAATTTTTTTGAAAATGTTCTTCATTTTTTTTAAATTTAATAATAAATTTATAAATTTTATACCCAAGCATGAGGAAGATAATATATATCAAAAGGCAGAAAATTGAATAAACAAATGTATTGTACATTAAACAATGCAGATGATGTGAACATTTATTTCACATCTAGTAAGTTTGCCATGTTTTATGATCATATTCAAACACACCTGCAAATCTGTATCAATGGCAGAACCCATGGTTACACAGACCCAGCAGCCTATGGATCAGTCGATGTCATTCACATATTAATGGGTGTAATAGCGTCTGTTCTGCTTGCTGACCTCCAGTGTTTGTTTTTGTATTAATCAGGAACACATGGCGTTACCTGAACCCTCTCTTCACACTTCAACATGCCACGTGGGTGGCAAAAGTAGAAAACAACACTCCGTACTGCAAAAACAAACGTGTGTGTGACAGGGTGTTTCCTTCCCCTGCTTTGTTTCTATACTTCTGTATGCGCTACATTCAGTAACGGAGAGCCACACGCTCAAAAGGCAATAACAACGCTGACCAATAACAAGCATGTTTGGTAATAACACAATTTGCTGCATGGTAAAGGATGTATTTTTCACCACGTCACGTTTGTTGTCATGAAAGGCTTTATTGACCAAATGTGTTATTTATGATTCCCTGTTAGTGCTAATATTTGCTTCTGACAATGAACAATGTTGGAAAACTAACATAAAATGTAACAACTGTTTTAAATTAGCATGCAAACAGGACTGTTTTCGTGTTCAAAAACAACTAAACAAAATAAAATGAATAAACAAATGAAGGGGCCTTGAAGCATGTTTTGCTGTTTTTACTTTACACTTTACCTCATGGAGTGAAAGAAACACTAAGGTGAAATGCTGTGTCTGTCTACCCTACTGTTAACATACAGTAGACCATCAATTACAAAATAGCATAGATGAACACAAGACCACATTTTGTGTGAAAAGCCCACACACAGCAAAATTTTACACACAGTAATTTTTTGGAAGTGTCATAACACTTGTCTGAAATTACATTTTTTATACTTACGTATAGTTGAAAGTTGTGTTAGCTGTGCAATAGGTTGTGGGTTTGATTCCCAGGCAACATGAACACAGAACAAATGTAAAACCTAAATGTACTTTAAGTCACCTTGGATAAAAGCATCTGCCAAATTAACAAATGTAAAAGTGAATGTAAACGCATTCCCTGGGAACTTAACCCAAGACCTTGGTGTCGCTGACTTAGTGTTGTTGTGGTGCTAAATTACAGGATGACATAAATTACTGTAGGCTCAGGGTTATAAAGAATAAGGGCTGTATATGATATGACAAAATACACTTTTTGACCAAAATTTCTGCATGTTTTACTTATAAAATACATGATATTTTTGTAAGATATGTGAAAGGTTTATAGCACTGTTTGATTTAAGGTTCTTTAAACAAAATGAGCAAATACTAACCAAGTGACAAGCAATAACTATTACTTTCAAGGGTACCATTCAAGTGCATTGGTGGAGGTATAGGATCTACTCAGGTGTTTAAGTACAGAATAGGAGAGAATTGTGGACAACTACTTTAACAACAAGAACCTGTTGGGAAGAGAATGGGAGAAAGAGAGGGGGGGGGAGTGCACTGGGCCAAACAATTAATCCTGGAGAAATATGTTATCTTGGCTCTATATCCACCCATCTGCTGTGAGTCTCTGCTTCTTCAGCAGATTTCTGGAGTGAAGGAAATAAGCTCTGAGTCTTTACGAGTCACCCACTGCTGAGACTCATGCACAGGTACCCTTCAGCAGAGGAGCTTGGATAGAGAAACTACATCAACAAAACCCGACCAGCCTTTTCAAAAATAAATTTACTCAAACAAATCTATTAATGAAGCAAATGTCATGACCTAAGCACATCAAAAACTGACTTCCCGCAAGTCACCACCGCTGTCCCAGATACTTCCTTTTTGTTTCAAGAGAAATGTCACAACACACAACAGTTCTGTTCCAAAAATGGAGTTTTTAGGCAGCATAATTATACCTGGTAAGCTAGTTATATCCAGCAGCTACCCAGATTTGGGCAAAATCTAAGGCACAGAATTTCAACAGGCCGCCTGGAAAGAAAATATTCCAAGCCTGTAAACAACTGGAGGGAAATGTAAACTACAAATGTTTTTCATTCAATATTCAAAATTATAAATTAAAATCAGTGTTAACACAAACACAATTAACTTGCAAAATGCTAATGCCAAACCAGTCTCTTATGAGGTTACAATTTGGTGAAGATTGCAGTTAGTTTCCAAATAAAATGATCCATAATATGTATGACCACAGAACTCATTTGATAGGGGCAACCAGAATAAACCAGAAAACCTGAATATAAAGCCAATCAATCAAATCTGACAAAAAGCTTCTATAATTGCAACATTACAGCAGTTATGAGAGGTTGTTAATAAGCAACAGAATAAACAAATATATAAAGTGTAAATACTGTAAGTGATGTTTAAGTTCTGCAAACAGCTGACAGCCTGGTGAGTCACAGATCCTCTGTATACTGTAGGAGCTCCAGACAGAACCACCAGTAGCCTGTACAGTATGCATTATACAGTATACCGTATGCAGTATACAATATGCAGAACACAGGTAGACATAATGATTGTCTTTATATTGACTTCTATTAAAGATCCCATGACAGGGTTGCATGAACACAATTGCCTTGTGATTTTCTATTAAAACAGGAAGTTAATATGTGACAAATCAAAGCCTTTATCTTACATCACACCCTGTGAACAAAACACTTGCCCCGTGAACAAATGAATGATCAATGTGTTTTGTCGATTTCTTTGCATATAAAAAAATCTGTTGACTTCTGTTTGAACTCTTAAGTTCAAAAGTATCCTTTAGCAAATATAAAAACCTTATCTCACAGAAAACAACTATTTATGTAGTTACTTTGTTTAAACGGTTACAAATTGCTATGAGAATGTGTTAAATATACTATATTTAAAATACACTCTATTTTGAAAAAACAGAAACAAAAATATGAATGACTTATCATGCACAAATTTGTATCCAACAATATGCACTCAACGTTAATATAACAATAATTAAAAGTAGGAGGTAGATCATGCTTATTAAAAAAATGGTTAAATTATGCTGATTTAAAAAAAAAAGTTAATTTTTTAAAGCTAGGATGAGGTCTTTTACATGCCCCGCTCCAACTTCCTGTTTTAATACATCAACACAAGAAAAGAATCTGTGCTAAGTGATTTTAAATGGTGACTAAGATTTTAGAAGTGCTTTGAAATCTGATTGTTTTCAGCCTAAAGGAACTGATTATTTGTTCCCTGTTACAGTCACAAACAAGCCACCAACCCAAAACATTAAACCATGGTTGACTAAAGGTTCTTCTCTCATTTAAATGGCCCATCTTGCCACAGTTGTCACATGGTCAATCCAAAGGTGTTTGTCTCACATTGATTTCATGTGTTCCGTGTTGTTCTCCGGGCTTCAGTCTCTTTATGTGAGCGCTGAGGGGTCGGACTGAGCAGGATGCACAGCGGGACATGCTGGGCTGTAATTCAGGCTACAGATGACAGCCTGGTGCTGCTGAATTAGAGATCCAGACTGCCGGAGACACTCTAATTTGCTCTGCCATGTGCAAAAGCATGCATGGCTCTTGTCTCGGGCCTGATCACATGATTAGCGGGTTTCGCTGTGTTTTAAAGAGGAGGATGAGTCTATTAGGAAACATATGGAGGGGAGACTGGGATCAATCAGGGAAACAGGGTGAGATTGGAAAATGGTTTAGTCTAACATATTTTTTTACACATACTGTGTAAAAAAACATCTCCTCAAAAGTCTTTAGAGACTTTGGTCACACTTAAAATGCATAAATCACATTAAATTCTAACAAAATATCAAAAACAAATGACCTATGCAAAAAATACTGTATTTTTATATTAAGAGTTTGTAGCTATTACTTTATCTAACTTTTATTTTTTATAGATATATAAAGTCATATATGTTTATATTTTACTTATGCTCAAAAATAAAATGACAAAATACTTTTTTGTGTACATTGTAACTATTTTTATACAAAGTGTGATCTAAAATACGTGTTTCTTCACTGGTGTGCGAAGAAGTTTCTTTAAAATAAATGTTACTAGGTTTTGTCATTTGTTTTGGTCCAAACCCTTTTTGGGGCTACTGTACATACAATATAGTATGTTAAAACATTAACAACACAAAATGTAACTGTACATTCAAGAGAAGAATATAAGAATATACAAATATACACTCAGATAACGTTTGCATGATTTCTTGTTGGCACTGGTTTCTTACAGAAAGGAGACAAATTACTTTCTGGTCTGACAGTTTGTGATAAATGATATCTGACTATTTCAACAAAAGTTTGTAATCTAAAAAAAATATAAACAATAACAGATGAAGTTATGGCCTCCTGAAATGTAAACTCTAATTCCACAACCACACCACTGTTTATAAGTGTTTGTGTTAAATATGATTATGAAGTCATCATAGCATGCATAGAAACTACATTGGGATGTTTCCTTTACCAGCGCTATTCATTTTCTTCTCAAAACAATGTCTAAAGTGCAGCTAATGCTTCTGGCTGTTAGACCAAGGACACAGAAAGGAAGCTGACCAGGACAGAATCTAAGCAAAACAATCTTTCTAACAGGAAATGGCATGAAATTAATCAAACCAGGATAATTCATCTGAAGCTGTGAATCTCTTGATTACTCTTTTCAGGAACAACAACAAAGACTGAAAACAAGAAAAAGCAAGACAATGATCTGGACATGGAACTGGAAAATTAACTCTTTACAGCACACAGAAACTTGTTAAACATCTGTATGCTAGTACTGGTAATAGATGATACCCAGAACTAACATGCTGAGCTGAAGAGCATCAATCATGTCACATCAATAACCTTTCATACAGAAAGCATTGAGCCAATTCAAAAACATAATACCACTAAAATGGTTCTTGATAATGAGAGAGTTATTTGCCAAAGGCAGAATGTATAACCATTTAAAGAATCTTTATTAGCAGTAATTTGTTATATTGGACATCACATTCATATATCACAAACATCAAATCACATATTCACATATCACTAACATCACATCAACTATGACTATTGCTAGTATTTAGCTGTAGAATTTAGCATTAAGATCATACAAAAAACAATGTTCTTTAATACATTTTTTGGACTTTTCATTCTATTGACTAGTGAACCATAACATGGACAAACAAGAACCAAAAACCATGACATCACAGAGACTAAAGTCATGTTGCCTAAAATTACAATTAGGAGCACTGTGAGTATGTGGTTCTGACATAAACTGGAATACCCAGCATTGTATTGAATTGTTTGGGGAATGCTCAAAAATGGCCTAGCAACCACTCAGAAAAAGTGTAGTCCAAAAGTATAAGAAAGTACACAGTATATGACACATTATGAAATTATACTTTTAATCAGAGTATAAACAGAGTGTGTCCAGAAGGGCTGGTTGAGCCATGTTTCTAGGATGGGGTTGGGAATACAGTCTTATCACTGGTGTGATATATAATCCCAAGACATCCTAACAGCAAAGCTCAACTGACTGATGTTCACTGAGATCCACATCTTCCCAATACTATGTAATTGTTATAAATCACAACTGCAAAGGAAAGAAGAAAGTTAGGCACATGAAAACCGAAATGATGTCGCCTAAAATTACAATTAGGAGCACTGTGAGTACCTGGTTCTGGAAAAGAAACTGGAATACCCAGCATTGTATTGAATTGTTTGGGGAATGCTCTGGCGTGAGTAATATTAGGTGTGCTAGCCTCTAGGCATTCCATGCCTGGTTTCCGTGGTGAGAAGAGTCCACAGTGAACCCCACACCTGGGAAAGTGTGAAGCGGGAAAGACCTGCTGCTCTAATTAGGAAACAAGGGAGACTGAAGTTTGAAGGTGACAGACTGCCAGAAGGGACTCGTTACATAGAGAATTGCCAAAGCAAAACTTTTATCAGACAACCTAAAACAAATGTGGGGGACAGGTGGGCGGATAAATTCTTAGATTCTTGTGAGGGCAGTGCCATTATCAAAGCACTTAAAACTGAACAAAACAGCATTAATGAGAAAATAAACAGTTAAAAATAGTTATCTTGAAGGTATTGACAGTTATTTGCTGTAAAATTCAAGTCTGCCAAAGCAGACCAAATCTAAAAAGCCTATCATTATTGTAGTATTCTAACAAACTAGTAAGATCACTAGTAAGTAATTACTAGAATCACTAGAAAGTAATATTTTCACACATTTCGCATAGTTTAAAAAATTACAAATCAAATTAAGGTAAAGACCTTTTTTGTTTTGTAAGTATACACACACAGAGACAGACACACAAACACACTTATGTATCTAAATGGGGATGTTCCATAGACTTCTATTGTTTCATACAAAGCTAGTTAAACTAACCTTACCCTAACCCACACTATAACCCGAACAGATTTTAATTTGCTATATTTTTTGGGATTTCTCAGGAAGAGACCACACACAGTATATTTGGGCCGAACAATATACTGAAAGAGAGCGATATATAACAGACATTTAATCTTTATTTCATTATCTTTTAGTTACAAATACTTCTGGTTAGTAACTTAATTACATCTCAGTATAAAAAGCACACACACACAGACACACATTTAAATAAATTTCAGCTCAGGACTGACTCATCTGATGATTGAGTTAAAGTGTCAGTGAAAGAGAGTTGTGGGGGGGGGGGCTGTTGGTTGGAAGCTCTGAGACGCTCTAATGACTTTGTTCCCAGGAGCCTAATCAAAGGTTTGTACATCTAATTGCTGTCAAGTCATTGCTTGCCACCTGCCACGGTGTGTGGCACATATTCTTCCACTCTTCCAGAGCTTTCCCAAACCCATCCATTATCACCTGGTTAAGAGACATGACAACATGACCTGTAGTCCTAGCCTGGCTAGTCTCTCTCAAAGATAGCTTTGAGCTGTAGAGTGACAATTATGTGCTGGTTACATCAGGGCTTTGACATGGAGATATATCAGATAGCATAACAAATGAACTACAGAATGTTTTTGCTAATCATTGTTACCAGAGAGTTATGGAGCAACTATAAACAGTACAGTTCAATTAACAGTACTAAGAATAGCTAGCAAAAATGTACCTTTGTCGCACATTACCCTTTTTTACTGTATATTGCAGTGTATTGTGGACAGCTACAATTGGACAAAGTTATAATAAAACATGCTTTTCTAACATGTAAAATATGTTTTCTGTCTCTTAATTAAATGCAGTGTTAATCTACCGGATCAAATACTGTTTGCTGCTAATAAATAAGTGATACTCCTTTATAACGATGTTGACCCTTTAAATAGCTGTAATGTTTAACTAACTTCAATGTCAGACCATGGTGTATCTAACTTTTTAAATAAAGCTTGATTGTAGCTTAAATTAGCAGTAGCTTGGAGTAGCAGTAGCAAACTACATTTTTAAAGAAACTTTCCCAACCTTGACTGAGCATGTCCCATGCATTATAGGGCCAGGGTCCCCCTTGCACTGACAGTAAAACTAAGTAACACTAATATTCTTACATAACCTGATTAAAGATTACTAAAACGTCAGACACACAGTTACTGAAAATGAATTATGTAACCTAGCAAGCACCTGTTCTATGGTAAGGAGTTCCGCGTGGACTATATATGACTCCACTTTCCCATAACAGGTGTGTCTGTTTTCCTGTCCACAAGCATACTTTCTCTCTCTCTCACACTGTCAGCTCCCAGGAGACTGTCTGCTTTAATTAATACAACCTGGCGTTGACTTACTGAATTTAGGCCAGTAAGAGAGCCACGAGCAGGTCTCCAGAGCATTGAGCCCCTGAGCTGAAATACTAACTGCTCATTAGTCACACTAGGAGGCTGTTAAGTAGCACGTCATTCTGTAGCAAAGAATAGCAGCTTACCCTGACGAGCTGCTGTGAGGCGGCAGCAAGAATTCTTTCATCTAGATTAGCATTGGCTAAAGAGCTGGATAGGTATAGCTATAAACAGATATAGATATTTAGACCAGTCTCAAATCCCACCCCACAGTTCATTTACTAACCATCTGATGCACAGAAAACGTCTCAGGTTACGTATGTAACCCTGGTTCCCTGAAGGGAAGGAGACGCTGCGTTGAAACATTATGGGAACGCCATCAGCTTTTATGCACTCTGATACAGGTGTCTAATCACAAATTGGGGGGCGTGTCGTCACAGGCGGGGTGATGGCATGACCAAGAGACTATAAAATGCACATGCCAAACGCCGCTCGGGTTAGCTTAGGAAGTGACTGCATTTACAGTGCAGCCCACTGGGTTTAGCTGGCGCTCTCTGCACCATGAAGTGAAAAGTTTCCACTTCAGGGTATAGAGTTTCCTCTTAGAGGGAGCTCTGGATTGTAAAATGGTCTCCACAACCTCAGTTGAGAGACCAGAAGCTAAGAGTTGTGCCCCCTCAGGGGCCACACCCACAGCTTCCATAGCTCTGGGCGGGGGTGTAAAATGGCACCCTGGGAATGGGAATCTCCCAAGGAGACCCGTCTAATAGATCTATCAGATCTGAGAACCATACTCGCGTGGGCCAAAGTGGGGCCACTAGGAGCACGGACACTGCATCTAGCCGTATCTTTTCCAGAACTCCCGGGAGCAGAGCGATCGGGGGGAATGCATACAGGCGTAGCCTTGGCCACGTGTGTGCCATAGCGTCCAGCCCCAGAGGAGCTGGATGAGCTAGAGAGAACCAAAGGGGACATTGCGCAGTCTCAAAAGATGCGAAGAGGTCTACTTGGGCTTGCCCAAATATTCTCCAAATCTGATTCACCACAACTGGGTGAAGTTTCCACTCCCGGGCCTCGGCCCCTGCCTCGACAGGATGTCTGCTCCCACATTGCAACATCCAGGGATATGAATTGCTCTGAGAGAGAGCAGCTTTCCCTGAGACCAGAG
>JBAJNP010001141.1:0-68278 GCA_036877545.1 Yasuhikotakia modesta
AAGTTTATAATAAAATGATGTATCATTTTAGGCCTGTTATCATTCAGCCCAATAACAGGCTTATATCATAATAGCTGTTATAGCTAGAGCTTATATCATTTACTGATACCAGAACATGTATTTAAACCGCTGTTCGAGGTAATAAATGTGCATATTTAGGTATGAATAAATAATTGTTTAAGGCCTGTATTTTAAGAGGTTTTATAGTGTTTAAATTTCAGAAAATTCTGAACAGGAGTTAATAATATAAGGGATCAACAACAGCTCCCTAAGAGGACAAAATATGTGCCAACTGTGTAAAAGTTGTCCTGCCAAAGTTTAGTCATTATTTTTAGAATGACTATGTTATATGATTTATGTTATCTTCTGTCATCAATGTGTGCCTGTGACATTTGTCTGCAAATAAAGTAAAACAAATATAGAGCACTGGGTGGAGATTTTGTATCAAAGAAATCCTCATTCTGTTTGTTTTCTCTTCCATTTTAGGTGTGAATGAAGTAAGTTTGGATTTTTATTCTCAGTATCATAACACACTGATAAAGCTGTGTTTGCATGATTGCTAATAATTCAAACCAATTATATTGTGGGCAGCCTCATGGTAATACTTACAAAAACCCATTTAAATCATGTTTTACATTCTGTTGCTTTGCTAATTTCCTTTTGCATCTGCCTGACACTTTCTTATCCGTCAACATTTACTTTAAAACTACTGCTGACGTGTTGTGGGCTGCATGTTATGATTGCATGCTTTGTGTTTGTTTGGTAGGTTATTTCAAACTTTAAGATTATTAATAGTCATTCATTATGAAGTTGAATAATAAAGGAGGCAGCATTGCTTGTTTACATATGGCATTTTTAATACAATTTGATTTAAAGGAATTATGCCCCGAGATCTCTAACAGTTTTCATGTTTCTTGGCCTGTGATCTAAAGGTTTGGTTAAAGTCCCTGTCCTGGACTCATCTGCTTTACCAGCTTGTTTCTGCACATCGATCAGAGCCTTTCACAGCTGCTGTCCATATTATCTGTATACATATTTCTATTCTGAGATAGAGGTAGACAATAACACTCATTTTACCCAGAGGATCTCAACTGTATGCTGTATTTATACCTTGCGCCCTTGTTTTTTTAACATACTTATTAATTGAACAAAGCAAGTATGAAACACCTTTCTGTTATTCTGGTTTAAGTCTATCAGGCAGCCCACCCAAGTATAAAACGGCTTGGTCAGGTATTCCACACCATAGTGTATTAATCTTTCACAATACACGGCCTCATACTAAACACATTCAAAGACATTAAGTGGAATTGAACAAGCTTCACTCCTAAACATTTTACCAACCCACTCCTATTGGTCAGGATTATTCTAACTCTGTAAATGTAGCACTTCATTCAGATTGTAACCAGGATTTTTCCCACCCCAGCAATGTCTTCCTATATCACATTCCTTCTTACATTATTATCCTTTTAAATGACTAAATATGTTTCGACAAAGCTTTTGCAACAACTTTGAATTGTATTTCGTTGCTTTCGTTTGCTTAGTGTCAGTGTAATGAGAATGTATATATTAAATCACTGTGAACAGAATTTCATTATGAAAAAAGTTACATACTGTTATGTTTGTATAAACCATCTCTGTTAAAAATGATTAACGTTCTTTTCTGTCTCTTTATAGTTATGTTCAGGACTATGTGTAAAGAAAAAGGCACTGGTTGATTTTAAAAGCCATCCTTTCTACTTAATAAACTATCTCTGTCTCCTTTATTGCGTGCATTGATTCAATTCCATAGGACTACCGAGAACATGACTTGTTTGTCATGTTCGTTGTCTTTAATAGTTCTTAATAATATATGATATTAACTAGGTTTACATCCTATACAAAGATGCACAATATTTTTTTTAACCACAAGATGGCAGCGCTGGGTAGTTTTACGACATAAATAATTTGTGGGTTTATGGCGCAGAAAAGTGTTTAAACGGTCTGTTTGTTATCATACAACAGAAACGATACATTTACTATAGTTCTTCAACTCTTTGAGCGATCTTGTCCTTGCATTGATCTGAGCCTGGATTAACAGTGGGGGGAGGAAATGGTTGGCAAACAGGTAGTTTAAACTCTACCTGTATTTAGCTTGTCATGTAATCGGCGCAGAAGCTTCTTGAATGTGGATAAATGTACACCATTAGATCTTAACACGAAGAGGCGCGTTAAGAGGATTCATGTGCTCCCATTTTTAGATACTAGTAGACACTCTTAAATATTGATGTGTTGTGACAAACCTGCCAACTAATTGTTACTACCTTAATAACTAACTACTTTATATTATGATTTAGTAAAAATAAGTAAATAACGTTGTTGTGTCAAATGTCAAGAAGTAACGTTTCTACTGTATTATTTCACAAATTCAAATCACACATTTGGTTTATAGACACATATTTGCATAGAGGACCAGGCATAAATAATATATCATTAATACAGTAAAGGTGGCAGAGGTTTAAATAGTGAGGTTGCGCATGATTGACACATTATTCCCTGAAGTGGAATGTAAATGGGACGTTTCTGATGGCCACACAAACGGACACAACATATCCACTGTTGTCAAAGACCACAAGGCTTTCTTTGATGCATAGACTCTAACCTTCCTATATAAACATGCTAACAGGACCAGTCATATGAACAGAATGGAGATTACAAATGCATTGTTAACTATGAAACTGCATGACA
Organism: Yasuhikotakia modesta; assembly: GCA_036877545.1. Taxonomy (NCBI): domain Eukaryota; kingdom Metazoa; phylum Chordata; class Actinopteri; order Cypriniformes; family Botiidae; genus Yasuhikotakia; species Yasuhikotakia modesta. The sequence continues at coordinate 2,725 of JBAJNP010001141.1, forward strand.
GAATGGGATGACAGAACACAAGACTGTGACCTGGTTTTCACTGGCAACCATTGTTTAATGATGGGAGACTTGATGTTTAGTCGACGTGATGGGATGGAAAAACATTAAACAGGAACTCAGGATGTGCACCAGACTTTTTGTCTGGACGAGAACCAACAAAACCAACTAGGATTAAATTTTACATCCATTAAAACCTAACAATGGTTTAATTCTATTGTTTTAAATAAAAGTTATATCTAAATCAACAAACAATTCTGCTTATACTGTTTCTCTGAAAATGTAAAATCTACAAGGTTCAAATTAATTTCCTGGAAAAATGTCAGATTAGGATTTCTGTGGATAATGGCCCCCTGCTTATGAGAGAGATCTGAACTTTGCGAAGGTCAGTGAGAAGAGATTTAACACTAACAACCCCCTCACGCTGTACATCAAAAATCACCTCGGTACAGAAATCCCACATTAAGTTGATTTTATTTCACAGCAAAAATGAAGCAGATACCAAACTAAACCTGCTGGGCTCTGTCCATGCCAACAGCGCAAAAATGTTGAATCATGTTGGTGAGCCCCTTTTTGGGATAACTGCCCAAATCTCATTTACCCACATAAATTCAAGACACAGTGCCCCTCTGTCATGATCAAACGAAGATTATGTAAGAAGGCAAACAAATAGCTTAAAATATTTATGTTGTTAATTGATAGCTTTCCCCAAGCAAGGGCTCCAGTAAGTTTTATTTTAAGTTTATTTAGCATATTAGAAATATAGAAAGTATATACTCATGGGATATCTACGGTTGATTTAACTAACTAACTTTTTACTTCTGTCTATTTAATGTTACACACTTTCATATTATACATACAATTTTTTTAACTCAGGGAACACACAAACTAGTAAAAAACATACCAAACCAAATATATAAAATACACCAAGTATATACAAACCAATATACTCCGGATGCAGTAGTTGTTAGTTGCTAGCCAGCTTTCAATGATCATTGTAAGTTTGTTATCTATACTATTGACTGTGACTATTAATCATTCACCGAGCTGTACTACAGACGTCAGTTTTTACGCTAATGTAGGAGACTTCTGATTGGTTGATCCAGCTAGTGAGCGGTTTACGGTTTGTTTATACTACGTCACGACTGGTCGTGGTCAACGTCAAACGTAGACGCTTCACTGAGGGTTCATGTGCGCACAATCGCCTGCAGACAAGATAACGTAACGTTAATCGACGCCGTCCTCGAAACGCATCTTAACCCAAAGAGGTAACTGTTCATTCTTCTAGTTAAACACAGGTTAGCTTTTGGATCATTAGGATTTGTATCATTTGTCCTAGCCTTCACCATCTTTTTCTAAGGTAAAGCTATCTGATGCAATCGTGCTCGTGCATGTGGTCATCTGCTTACATTAACTTACAGTCTAGAAATTCTTAAACCTTACGTATTTGCATACGTCTGTTAGCTTTTAAAGATAAAGCAATAACAATGTAGATACTAAACTTCAGTTTGCTGTATTGTCGGAAGTGCAAGGAGTGTGCATCAGTTATCCATTCTTTCTCATGAGGGTGTTCACAGTTTATTTTGTGAAACATTTTTTTTATTACTACACGTAAATAGTGATACAAACCACTGTATACAAAACAAACGTTCGTGTTCGTTTATATTTATGACCGCCCATAATCTCAATGATTTAATATTTATATTATAACTTGCATTGCATTTTTAAATGACTACAGCAATGAATTATTAAGTGTATTAAAACTATTGCGTTAAATAAAATTAATATTAAAAATCACTGGGATTATATTATATTTGCGTTTAACGACATTTAATTGTATTTCCTTAATGATGTTGATAAAAATCCATGTAATCCATATAAGTCTGTCTGATATGTTATTTATACAGTTATTTCTAGTGGAGTAACACCATGTGTGTCGTAGCGGTCTAAGTAAAATAACCAGCGTTACATTGAAAACTGGCAAAGCTGTTTACATTTCAGCATGGTTTCCGTGCAATGCATTTATTATGTGTTATGTATTTGTTATGTTTCTCGATCTTCATGCGATGCATTCATTCATTCCTGCGACTATCTTGAATGGACGTCATTTTCCGGAAGTTGTCGCTGTTAATATTGCATCAGCCAAGGCATAAAAGATGCCAGTTCAGACTGGCTAAAAATTGCACAAACAGATATTGCCGCTGCTTTTACGTCAAACTGCCGGTAAATAGCAACGTCATGAACTGTACCTATGGTAAAGGGTACACATCGTGACTTTCAATGCGTGTCTTGTATTGCATCACTATTTGTCAATGTTGCCACATTGCTTGTTTACATTTCAGGGGTGTTTTTACCCGTGCCATACAAACCAATTCTGTGTAATATTTTGAGACCCTCAAGTTTCCTTGTAATATTTTGAGACATCTCTGCGTATGCAAGTCATTGGTGCGGGTTTTTTGAAGCCCGGTTGCGGTATATTGGCTCAATGCCAGCTAGTAGAGAGGTTGCCAGGTTCATTCACAGCAGTATGTGTCACCCTGATGCCTGACTGAATAAGTCAGTTTTATAATCGTGAGGAGTTGAGAAGAATGAAGCTCTCATGCTGGTTTCTGCCTGTAATGTAGTACCGGTAGAGACTGGATCCCGTGGCTTCCCAAACAATTTCCCCGTATCTTCTTCTTAGTAGAACATGTGATCCTTGGTACGAGAAGATACATTTCATTTTATGTTTATTGTGCCCTGCATGTAAAAAATTAAATCATGACATATCTGTGCTCTCAGTGATGGCTGCCTCTGGGCTAAATCAGCTGTAGGGTTTATTAAGCATCAATAGAACTACAGAAGAAATACTGACCTGAATTTAGTTATTGAATCCTGGGAACAGTTCCTTTGGTGTGGAATAACTAATGATAATAATAATAATAATAATATCTTTATTGTTTATATATCTGATAACAACCATGGCAATGTCAGGAATGAACAGGCAATATGCACCTGGTATTGGTTTTCTTAGGCTATTTCATGAGTGCATATTGTTTACCTAACCTACTAATGCACACAGCATGTAGTCAGTTGATGTCAAATATTTTAATCAATTGGTTGTAACACATTCTACAACATGAATTTTTGAGTAAAGAATGTAAAAACTGCAAATACATTAAACCCATAAACTAGATAATCCTTATGGAATATAACGATACATTTAAAATATCAAATACATTTTTGCCAAGGTTAATATGTGACCCTGAACTATTATTACAGAATCCAATTACAGTATTTCCCTTAGATTGTAAAATTTCAGTTGTTTATCCGGAAATTTGTACGACCTGAACATTTGAGGGGGAATGTGGTGTTTGTTTAACAGAGCTGTTCAAATAAGAATCTATATATAACTATAGAAATAGTACAAAAAGGAGTTGTGCGGAAAAGGCGAATCAAAACAAAAACAAGCCAAAATGTAAACCGTTAGAAGTTCTGTGTCTCTCTCCTGTTAAGAAGGTTAACCGGTTGGCGGGTCTTTGTGTAATCCTCTTATAATCCATTGAGGTATTTATTTTAAGAAAAGCCCAGTGAGTCACTTCACAACACTACCATCTTATGCACAGGTTGATAGACTTCATATATAGACTTGATTGGCCCTGTCAAAATGGGTCTAGATTGCCCACATGTCTCTACATGACTTTAGCTTTGTCACTCTTTTCTATTTAAACCTCCACATCTAAAATCAACATAATGTCTGTAATAGGTCACATTTCTCCCTGCATTAATTGTGTCAATAAACATTAATGTGTCAATATATGCATACATGTGCACTGAATTACTGTACAATTTAGATATTCAGTGACCTTAACTTTAATTTATTTATTTCGATGTGGATGTATTTTCTATTGCTTTAACAATATTCCCTATGTGTTGTAAATAAACACCCTCTCTTGTTGAATTGTAGATGTTTATATGTAGTAATTGACATGCAGCCTTGTAAAGTGGTTTAAAGTGTAAAGCTTTGCTCATGAGTGTTATGTTGGCCAGACCTGAAAGATTATAGTGCAATGTCAGTGTGACTTGATTGATACTTGTGCATTGATTATACCTTGCATCATGTTACACGCTAGCAAAACCGCTAGTACACTTTCTCCGTCAGTACCATTAGACGGCATGGAACAAATCGAATTGTGAGATGGAGCTCGCGTGTAACATTACACCCCAATCTAAACTTGTCAAGTTAAGCCACACAGTAAAACTACAACTAGATTGCTCTCACTGTAATCAACAGGTCTGTATGTTACGATCCTGACACCGGCGTTAGTTACATTTAAATGGACTGTCAAATATCACAAGTTTTGCTTGCAAACTGGAATGAAATGGCCACCCTGTAGATCTCTGTCTAGCCGGTGTGCTGGTTTCCTCGGGATAAGGTATAACAGACGTCATGATGTTCATGAATTTCTCATGGCAAGATCAAAACCCTTACAGATTTAATTTCGCCTACGTGTTACCAAGCCATACTCGTGGAGACCACAAGGAACAGATTAGTCCAGCTGACCTCACTTTGGCCAATCATAGATGTGTACACTGCAAAATGAAAACTTCAACTCTTGAGAGAAGAAGGAAGGCATGCTGAGAGATTAGGGCTGGGAGGCTCCTGAGAGAGGCAACATTTTTAAGGCAACTGATATCCGTGTACTGTATAACATTTGCCTACTATAGTTACCTCAGACTCCAACCTGATACAAAGAGGGACAAAATTCCACACTCTGTCAACAGCTAGATATGTCAGTTCTGCTTAATTTTATAATGTTTATTCCACACTAGCAAAAATGTGCTTTCACTTTAATAAACGGAGCGAGCGAGTAGTAAAATAAAGCAGTCATTGTATGTGTTGTGTAAGGCCATGACCGTGACTCAAAGTTTTGAGCTCCCGCCCGGACTGAGCTGGATTTAAGAATCTTACCTGCTACTGTGCCAAGCGAAACAAACCACCTTATAGATAAAAAGAGTCTTTTTTGGACCTCTATTGTACAGTGGATGTTTTTGTTTTCCTCCCTTTTCTGTCCTCTTTGTCAAGTCTCACTTTGATCCGTTGAACACGGAATTTCACGGAATCTTTATGAAGCCATTTTTAGCAGATGACTGATTTCATTGTTCTATTTTTCCATGTTATAAAAGTGTGGTGGGTTTTTGTTTTTTTACATGGTAAAGTTTTGTGATTCAGGGAATGAATGAATGTCGTGCGGATTTGCGACACCATGACAGGGATTATCTGACTAAATTAATATTAAATCAGTAAATGGAGTTTGGTTGAATTATTTCTTTACATAATTAATGTCCACCATCAGATGTGTAGTATTACAGTTGTGTAGCGTTAGTCTACATTCAAATAGTGTAGTATTTCACAACATTAAAGATTGTATAAATATGTTTAGTGTTTTTAAACATTGTTAACAGCTGTTACGTCAGAGGTTGTGTGTGTAATAGCTGTTGATGCAACTCAAGGTTTTGTTGTGTCCTTATTTACACTAAACAGACATTATTTGGGAACATGCGTGATAGTAAGGTCACCAGTAAGATGATGACCTGGGTTAGGAACTACATGCCCATGACTGTAATATCAACATCAGCATATTTCTGCTTACCCCGCCTATCTTACAAATGACCAAACCTATCTGTAATCTTCCATGTAAATATGTTTTATATTGTTGTGACCAGAACTGTAAATATGATGATTTGTGTGTCAGTTTTGTTTAGGTGGAGATAGACTAATTGCTTGTATTGCACTTGAATATATATAACATATATATATTTAATATGCGTGCGTGCGTGTGTGTGTATATATATATGTTACATAATGTTTCTTTCTTATTTAATTCTTATACATTTTTCTCTTGCCTTGCTACCTTTTATATAATACTTATGATTTTAATGTTGCTGTACTTTTCTTTGGTGTCATTAAATACATGTTTGTTTCCTGATTTTACTGGATCAGTGTGCAACATTCCATTATTCATTCCGATCATAAACAACTGTTTAATTAGAGGGCAGGAATCTAGAGGTTTAGGACATAGAGCTCATTGTGCTCTTGGAATTCTGGGTAGCATTGCAATTTGGGGTTGGAGAATCTGGAAAAAACTGGAGAATCACAAAATGAAACGCTTGCTAAAAATATGCATGAGGTGTGATTGGGTGTAGCAGATAAGACTCAAATCATGTCTCGACTAGACCAGTTTCAGCAAACCTAGCTTTGCGTATTTCCTTGTGCAACTGACTCACGCCCAAATTAGCCTAATTCTTCCTTCCTCTTCTCTGTGTTCTTCTAGGTATTTAAACAACGGAGCGGTCCTAGGAACTAATCACAACTTAGAACCTCAGTAGCTTTGTGATCTTTTAAGTACCACGTTCTACATTTCACCATGGTGGACAAAATGGCCTCTTTTGGACATGCGCTTCTGCGCCGTCGTGTGCTGGATTGCTCTGGGGAGGAAACACGCTTCGCTCGATGCTTGTCCACTCTAGATCTTGTGGCGTTGGGTGTGGGCTCCACTCTTGGAGCTGGAGTGTATGTGCTGGCCGGGGAGGTTGCGAGAGAGAAGGCAGGTCCTGCTATCGTCTTGTGTTTCCTTGTGGCTGCACTTTCCTCCATGCTGGCTGGACTCTGCTATGCAGAGTTTGGCGCACGAGTCCCTAAGACAGGGTCAGCATACCTGTACAGCTACGTGACAGTGGGAGAGATCTGGGCCTTCATCACTGGTTGGAACCTCATACTCTCATATGTAATAGGTAAGTGTTCACTACTATGACAAAGACATTCCATTGTCAGTTTAGTACTTTAATGAAAGTAAGTTCTGATCATTTAAAATATTTTTTTTCCATACTATAATTTAAATAATAATCTCGTTTTCAGGTACAGCTAGTGTAGCTCGAGCCTGGAGCTCCACTTTTGATAATTTGATTGAGCAGAAGATCTCCAGCTTTTTCAAGGCATCCATGGCCATGAAGGTTCCTGGAAAGGTTCTTGCAGAATATCCAGACCTATTTGCTCTCGTTCTCATCCTGTTACTAACTGGTGAGCAATCTATCTATAATCTAAAACAAACCATATGTGCACAAATAGTTATTTACACTGGATTTTACATTTATTTTCTTGTCATTTGAGAAGAAAAATGAAAACAAACTTCAAACAATTTAACAGTGCAATTGAGTGCAAGTATTGTGCAATTTGCTCTGCAGGACTGCTTGCTTTTGGTGTGAGTGAGTCGGCCCTGGTGAACAAGATCTTCACTGGAATCAACTTGATAGTTCTGGGTTTTGTCATCATCTCTGGCTTTGTCAAGGGCAATACAGCAAACTGGAACCTCACATTACAGGACTTCATAAATGACACCAACATCACAGACCCTGAGTAAGTTCTCATGTCAAAAGAAAACATTAAATTCTAACACTTGATGTTTCAGCCCCAGCTATTTCTGAACAAGAGTATTATTAAGATAATATCTTAGACACTCCTCTTGCAAGACACCTAATAACTACAGCATGTCAATAGATCGAACATGCATGAGAACTAATACTGTGTTCTCTCAGAAATGTGGAAAGCACGTTTGGAAGTGGAGGATTTGCTCCGTTTGGCTTTGGTGGCATCTTGTCTGGTGCCGCCACCTGTTTCTACGCCTTTGTGGGCTTCGACTGCATTGCCACGACAAGTACGTCTCCCAGATGTCACACTTTTTGGAGCATCTCTGCATCTATGCTGACAAATGAACATGATTTTGTTCTGTTCTGTTGATCGCATATTTAACCCTGATTGTTCCTACAGGTGAAGAAGCCAAAAACCCAATGCGTTCTATTCCCGTGGGCATCGTGGCCTCTCTGCTCATTTGCTTTTTTGCTTATTTTGGAGTGTCAGCCGCTCTTACGCTAATGATGCCTTACTATAAGCTCAACACCCAGAGTCCATTGCCTGAAGCCTTTAGCTACGTGGGTTGGGCACCAGCGCGCTATATTGTAGCTGCTGGTTCACTCTGCGCTCTTTCTACAAGGTAAGAGGGTGCTAAATCTTGGATGGTTTTATCTGTTCAACATTAATCTGTGTTATTATTTAACCTCGTCTTCCTTGTTGCTCAGTTTGTTGGGCTCCATGTTTCCCATGCCTCGTGTGATCTACGCCATGGCGGAAGATGGGCTGCTTTTCCGCTTCCTTTCCCGAATGAACAAGAGAACCAAAACTCCAATGCTAGCAACTATTGTGTCTGGAATAGTGGCGGGTGAGAGACGTTCTCCGTAGGGTTTTGTTCTTTAAACGACTTTAGGTTGTTTATGTTATGACTAACCATGTTTTTTTTGTTGTTCTTTAGCTCTGATGGCATTTCTCTTTGATTTGGCTGCTTTAGTCGACCTCATGTCCATAGGAACATTGTTGGCATACTCTCTAGTGGCTGTGTGTGTTCTCATCCTCAGGTAGGAGGAATCACATCTACACGTTTTGCTCCCTCAAAAGTCCACTTAGAATCTCAAGTTTACTGCATCAAAACCATTTTAACTCTTTACCTGCATGTTATCTGTAGGTATCAGCCAGCAATGCTGAACTCTTCCAGTCAGACTGAGAAGCTGGTGGAACTGGTTGGTGGGGAGAAGGTGGCAGTATGTGGAGACAGTGGAGATGAATATGGCATTGACCTGGATGACAGTCCTCGCAAAGAGAAGTTCTCACTGAAGCTCTTACTGGTTCCCTCTCATGACTCACCGACTCAAATCTCTGGAATGATCGTCTATGCCACAACCGCTGTTATCTGTAAGTTAAAGTTTATAAATGTGCTTTTTGCACTTTATTTGTTGGAAAGTTTAGTGACGAGAGCAAAGTAGGGGTAAGAGGAGAGAGCTTGAGACTCGAACCCTGTGTGCCAAAATATATGTTGTTATATATTGTTGCTTATCCTATTGTAAGTCACAGATTCAGAGTTTAACAATTCACAGTTAACAATAATCTCCCTCAGTACATGTATTCCCTGAATGCAGTAATGATGACTCTAAATAACAGCGTAAATATAATTTGATGGTACTGAGAGCTGATCGTAATTCTTCAAAATGATTCTGAACTGATTCCATTGTCCCGTTTCCTGTGTAGCTGTGCTCATCACCATGTTGTGCGTGGTTCTGGCTGTGCATCTGGAGGCCATCATGAACGGCGAGATTGTGTGGGTGATGGTGTGTGTCATTCTGGCTGTGTTGTGCTTCCTGTGCGTCATCATCATCTACAGGCAGCCAGAGAGCAAAGAAGCCCTCACCTTTAAGGTACCAGATGTTCTGATTGTTATTGATTCTGGCTTTATTTTTTACTATAAATCTCTGAGATCTGACCAGAGCTGATAAGTGCGGAAGTGATGTAAATGTTCTCTTAGAACCAACAGCTGACATCACAATTATTGGTGTCAGTTACTTAGTTTTAAAAAGTGATAGAGACAGTTAGGGAGTGGAGGGGAGCGTACCGGAGGTGATGTCACAGAATGATGAGGCTTAACTTGACAGTAAAGGATTTATTATGTTCTGTAGCTGTTTGGATACAGTTAATAAAGTCTGTGTGATGTATCTGTTCACTCAAAAATGAAACTAACAATAACAAAATGATGAGAAATGTCTTCAGGTTTAAAGATTTAAATATAAACCAAAAATTATAAATGAAAAACAATACCGCTAGTTTGTCTGTTGGTGATGTTGCTTTGAGCACAAGAGGATCCAGATTCTAACCCACATTAATTTAATTTACCAAAAAACTCTGATACATGCTTCCTCTCCCAGTAAATAACACTTACGCACAAAATCATTCTCACTTACACATTCTAGTCAGAAGTTGGCATTCAGTGGAACACAGACTTTAAAAACAAAAAAGAATGAGACTTGTCTGATTTTAACCGAATGGAAATCCATCTGTGTGCAGGTGCCACTTTTGCCTTGGCTGCCTCTGTTCAGTATCTTCGTCAACATTTATCTTATGATGCAGCTGGACATGGCCACCTGGCTCCGTTTCGCAGTGTGGATGGGTGTCGGTGAGTACATCTGTTCGTTCAGCTTCTCTGTTAGATAGCATCCTGTTTGTTTCCTTCATTCCGAACCTCTCACCTCTCTCGTGTCCCAGGTTTTGCAATCTACTTCGGCTACGGCATCCAGAACAGCACAGAAGCCATGAACAGCCCCTCTCGAAAATACGAGCCGGCCCTTCAGAACAAAAGCCCCATCTATCTAGGTGGAGACGAAAGCGAAGTGGAAGGAATTTCTCCCTGATAGCGGCAGAAGAGGTTTCCCACACTACATGTTTCTGTTGAAATCTACAGATTTCGTGTGAATAGTCGTTCTCGTTCATTTATTGTAGAGACTTCCCTAAACGTGTTAATTCCAAAAGGAATTCTGTTCCTCTCAGAATGTCAAAATGTTCTTCTTGGAAGAACCCTTTAAAAGTATTACAGAGTTTTCCGTGGCTTCCGTTAAAGGTCAGTGTGCAGCCTCCAGTACTGTACATACTGGTTAAATGTCTTTTGTGGCTGCTGCTCTAATCATTAGTACTGTAATGGCCATTTTGTCTTGTAGACAATGAGCTCACTGTATGCAGGGTATTTGCAGGCCTGTGAAAATGTGATTTAGTTCTATTACCCGGTTTGTGTGCTAACGCCCTTCATTTCTTAGCTGCTGCAGAGTCCAAAATGGTCTCCATTTCATGTTTCCTAGCATGAGTTGAAATGTGTCTACAGGGACCCCTTGTGTTCTGTTTGCAGAATGCAATGGCATTTTGAAACGTCGCTCAATGGCAGTACCATGAGAGTATTGGTGTTTCTTGGTTACTGTTTGACAAGTTATGTACAACATTGACAAACTAAAAGTTTTGCTCTAATGTTAAAAATTAATAACTAAAGTCCTGATTTTACAACATGTATGTTAGAAGGTCCAAAGTGTGTTTCAATTTGTTTCAATTTCCTGTCAGTATGACAGCCTGGCATTGACAAAATGATGTCTGTTATATGTTGAGATAATGTTATTGGGCATTGATTGTTGTTGAAAAATTATAGTATTATAAATGTGTGTGTGTGTGTGCGCGTTTTGTTTGAATGGGAAATATGAGAATGTGCCAGAGAATGTGTTGTGTCCTTTTTCTCTGTTTGACAATTTGTTTTTTATTTTTTGGGAAAGTCTGCATTCAGTTTTTATATGGGCTTGTGTAGATTACCCATTCATTAAACTTGATTTTCAAGTTTAACCTCCTTAAACTTGATATTTTTATTTCAGCAAACTGTACAGCGGTTTTGTTTCAAGACGTCCCATGTAAAACGTTACCTTGGTAACCATAGCCTTTGCCCAAATGCTGTAGTTAATAACTAGTAACTGTTGTGGTGCAATTTATGGTTACCTTGATTAACATTTTGTGGATTATTCTGCTTAAAAAATAGCTTATTCATAGGTCACAGATAAAGCCTAAACCTGCCCTAAAACTGGAGCAACTGACTTTAAATGGCCTTCTGTGTGTGAAGGTGTAAATACCTGTTAAAAAGAAGTTATTTTGCCCCCCATTTTCTTTTAATTGTTCTTGGCAGCTTGGCTGTTGATCAAATGTTATCTTTATTAATGTGTTCTTTATTGTAGAGTCATTTTAACATAGTGTACTACTGGTTTACTTGCTGATTATCTTGTGCTCCTGTCATAATGATTTTAATACGCTATTGTAACGTTCTAATCCTGCTGTGATTCAGCTCCTTTATCAGCTGTTGTGGGTTGGCTGTGCAAATCACAGTTTTCTAACATGAATTATTGTAACTTAACTGTATTCAGATAAACAGAGAGCAATAGAGGCGGTTGTAGACTTACAGATGGCCTGCGCTGCATTCTGGCAGCAAAATAGTTTCTATGTTGTTTAAACCCACTATTATTTTTGTCTTTAATATATTAACATATTGCTTAATTAGAAGCATATTTTTGTATAGCTTTAATATTTTGTTTTCACAATCAAATACAAGTTGTTTACATGTTCCAGACATGTAACATTTAGCATGTTAAAGTGTTAAGGATACGTGTTGTCTGCCTCCAGGCATTACATTTGAGAAGGTTATGGTTCAATAAGGAGGTGTTTGTCTCCTTAGAACAGTGCCTGAAGTTTAAAATGTACCTCAAACATGCTTGGTAGATATCAACACAAAGACCACATGCCTTTGAGATACACTTGTTGTAGTGTTATATAGGTGTTTGTTTTTCAGTATATAAATATATTTTGTCTTTTGTAAACTGTAAATATTCATGCCATGTACAAAGATACGAGCTGTATTATAAATATTATGTTCGTTTTTTAAATAAAGTGATTCTCCAGTAATCTAAGCTGTTTGTTTTGATTTTGTTGCACGTTACCAGGTATAATATAAAAGAAATAATCTTTGAACAACAATCTTCTGTCTCACACCTTTTATTGTTTATCTCATCTCTCACACAAGATCAATAAATACAGTTAATAGTCATTTTAGTCTTTAGCTAAATGACATTAGTCTGTAAGTCAAAAACGTACAGTTCAGCAGCTACTAACCTCAAGTAACAGGCAACAGTTATTAAAGAGTGCACCAATCAGAAAAGGAGAAACGAGTGTGATCTATCAGTGCTTTACAAATAAGGTATGTTGATTAAGTCCCTGGATGTTTAATTCAATTGGAAAATAGTGGGATTTCTGATGCAGGTGAAAATCTGATGAATGCATTCAGACATGATTAAACAAATAGAGCAGAGAGCACTACACTCTTGCTATTAGCTGAAAGCATGGTCAAATTGTCCAAAATATTTAACAAACATGCATGCAGAACTCATGAATGACAGTTTTGCTACAATTGATGGACAAAGACATTGTGCGGCTCTATAGATTTCAAAGTAGCCATTCAAAAAGCTAAATTAACTTTATTTGGTCTTTAGTGAATCATTAACAAATCCAGAGGGCAAATCCTGACTAAAACAGAAATGTGTCACATTTCCCATGATTGGTACAAACTGTACAACCATCTACAGGCATCATTTGTGTTTATGACTTTGTCAGGCAATGAGGCATTTAACATTATTACTCCCCATATCGCTGAATTCTTCAAGTCAGAGGTCTCACCAAATAAAAATCAATGTATGCAGGATGGAAAACTATAAAGGAAATAAGGCAATTATTAGGATTTAGCGCTTGTGATCAAAGATTATGCTAAATAGTCTAAGATAAGAAGAGATAATTCCTTAACTCTAGCTGAGATAAAGAATGATAATTTGACTGGTGCGGATCTCCTGTGCATGTTCTGAAATAATCCGTCATTAATGGCTAAATGCTTGGTGTAGACATTTGGTCTGTCTTTACTGCTGTCTGGAAGATGCTGCAATCTTTTACTCTCATGGTTCTTACCAGTCGGTTACCAAAGCTCCAATAATTTCATATTTCAGCTGTTTGTTGCTAATATGCAGGCTATTATCTGAATGTGAACTTCTGAATTGACGTTAAGAGAACAGGAATTTTATTGGAAGTAACTATGAGAGCAGGAAACATTGAAAGAAGAGAGTATTTGTGGGGTTGCAGTAGTGGGAAATGTCAAGCTAGGGGACAACAACAGCACTGTTTCTGTAGTGAAGGGGAATGATACACCTGCAAGAGTCACGTCAGATCAACAGAGGCAGCGGCGGTCGCTCTTGGTCACCTCCTCGGACGAATGCACCACATTGGGCACAAAACCGCTCTTAACGCCCTCCCAGCCCTCCTGGATGGTGATGTCACCGCTTTTGACCAGCTCAAAGATGTCACGCGTCAGCTCAGTGAAGGCTCTCTCTACGTTGATGGCGTCGCGGGCCGAGGTCTCCACGTAGCGCATACCATAAGCAGCTGCCAGTTTCTCAGCCTCCTGCTGGCTCACCTGCCTTTGCTGTTCCAGGTCACACTTGTGACCGACCAATATGAAGACGATGCTGTGCGGCTGTACGTGACTGCGCGCCTCCTCCAGCCACTCGTGAACATTCTGGAAGGAACGCCGGTTGGTGATGTCAAAAAGCAAAAGGCCGCCCACTGAATTACGATAGTAAGCCCTTGTGATGGATCTGGATCAAAGAGAGATGGGAAAATAACCATATAACATAGGATTTTGGGATTTATTAGTCATATTTCAAGAGCTTGGAGGCCACAGTGAAGTACTTCCTAACCTTAAATGAAAAGGCCATTACAGCTACAAGTAAAATGTCATCAAATATCACCAGATGTACCTAAATCTCTCTTGGCCCGCTGTGTCCCAGATCTGAAGCTTGATGCGTTTGCCCGGTTCGATCTCTACCAGGCGGGAGAAGAAGTCGACGCCAACAGTAGGATCAGACACCTGCGCGAAACGTCCTTCTGTGAAGCGTCTGATCAGACACGATTTCCCCACTGTTGAGTCGCCAATGACAATCAGCCGGAACTGGTACAGCCATATAGCTTCCATATCTTATTAAATCTATAGAAGAATAACAATACAGCATTTTTGTCTAGTTGTCTAGTTTTCCATTGTATAATTTTGTTTTGTTTAATGCCACTGACTGTCTGACTGTCAATTTAAACAGGCTGTCAGATTTTAGTTTCAGACTGTCAGGTTTAATTTAAAATCAGATTTTAGTGAATATGCATTATACATTGATAAGAGTTAACTATTTTAAATTAAATATATACTATTACTAGATACATCAATAAAAGCAATTACATGGGTTAGATCAGACATTACAAAAATTTGCTGAGCTCCAATCTTTAAATGCATGAATATATTCAAGTAGATGTCACATCTAATCATCTTATAACGTATATGATATGCGGGACTGTACATTTCTACTGTAACGGTATTGTGAGAAATCAGCAAATTTCATCTGCAAAGTAATTCGATGTTGCAAAGGAATATATTTGGTTTCAAAACGTACTAACACTTTTTTGGGGGCAGGCCTATTTTAATTCAGTCGGAATCCCCCATTAACAAAGCAAATCTCTGTTTTAAATACATGTTATTCTATCAATAATAGTGTTAGCACGGTTCCCCACAGCCTCTTTGGAAACCAAACGATAAATGTCACATCGCGTTCTTTAGTAAATGTGTCAGATTGCATTGCAAAGCTTACAGGCCTGAAAACCAAACAGCGCAGGTGCTTAGCGAAATCGCTCTAATAATAAATGCTATTTTACGACATGTACTGTTATTACCTCGGTTATGCTTCTCAGTGCCTCAGAATGGCAAGCCCCATATTCTTCGCTGTCTTTCAGTCCGAAAATGTGCAATAGAAGAACGGTCCCAGGCAAGGCATCCAAGCACACCCAAATGTTTCAGGAATAAATGTGCAACTAGTCCCCGGTTTAAATGAGCGCTAAACGGCTAAACGAATAACCATAATCGTCTGGGGCCTTTACATGAACGCCTAAGACTTTAAGAACATTCATAAATTGTTTGTAAATTCATATCGTCGATCGTATGGGTACAGATAAGGAGATGTTTGTGAAAATGTGCTGATGAAATGGCAGTATCATCAGCATCATATAGCCTGACTCATCCCTCATCAGTACCAGTACCGTAATCACTGCAGCAGCGGCGCACGAGGCGCGTCATTCAACTGTTACATAGGGGCAAGTTTCTGCACTCCGGCTCGCCGTATTGGACACTTCCGGGAGGCGTTACTGGCACTGCCACAACTGAGGCCCACCACTGATGGTAATCAGATGTGGAAATCATCTAACATGAAAAGATAAAACTGAGGTACCGTCATGCATAAAGTGAATAAAGTGAAAATATAATGTACGTTTGCGTCTGTTCAGACAGGCCGCGTACATAGTGGGGGCTTCAATAGTGTGTCCATAGGTCGTTTGACAATAATAGGCAATATATTCATTGCGTATATTCACCTGTATATTTAATGATAAGCACATGTTTTGACAGATTCGCCAATATGTTGTGGTTGGATGGTAACACGTGGGTCGCCACCTAGCTGCTATATGTCTAGATATGCTATATTACTTAATGGCATGAACTGTATCAGTATTCCAGTTGCCCAAATGGTTGTTTCCTGTAGTTATACTTTTGTGTGTTAGTGTAAAACACTGAATAACTTTCAAAACTGGACAAACTCACATTTTTGTTGAATTGATATGTGTTTACATGTTGCAACTTTACAGTGTCTTTTGTCAATAACAATTGTTTGATATTTTGCATACAATGGAAAAATAACAGACGCAGTTTATACCTTACGGACCTGTTTAATCTGTCCCTAAAATCACTTTCTTGATCTTACTGTGGTTAGGTTGAGGTTATAAGCTGTTTCCCATATAGACATCATACTCCATACGTGTGAGCTCAAACCGCTGGAAAGTTTATATTTTTGTTGCCAGACTTTGAGTTATGTGCCTTTGCAGAACTTGACTTAAAAATAAACTCTGGCTTTTAAGTTCGCTTAAAGCATAATTATAACATATGTGTATGAATAATCGTAGATTTGAAGCATGTCGATTTGCAACGTTTGATTAAAACACTGTTTTACAAATGTATTAACTAAAATGGCAAAGTTAAATAAGTTAAATAAGCTCATTGACTTGTTTTCACACGCCACGGAGTGTCACACGGGTCATGGCTTAGAGTACCGTGACAAATGGGTGTGGCGTAAAGTTCCCCTCACTGCAGTGATGGACAGTGTCTGATATAAAACCACCGAACAGGGGAGATAAATTCATCCGTGGCTTTTACCAAATCTGTTTCCTGGCGAGAACTCTCACAAAAACAAATGAGAATGGGCTACACAGTTTCTTATTTTATCAACCAACTTTTACCGTGGTGATTATTACGCATTTACTTTTTTAATTTGGGATTAAATGGGAACAAATGTCGTAAATTCAACAGAAGTTGTACTGAGTAAGTAGCTGCAGCAGCGTGTGTTACTGTGACATGACGTAACTTAAATCACAGTTTCTCCTAAATCACTCTGAACAACTTACCGCGTCTTGTAAAAACTTCTGTAAGTGTATGTGTGTTCACACAACAATGTGTATCGGAAACTAATCTTTAGACAGTAGGTCTTTTAAACAGTGGGTCATTTCGTTTACGATCCGTGTGATATTTTACTTTAGTAAGTCATGCAGAAAGAACATTTGTTCAAAGTTCTTGTGATCGGAGACCTCGGAGTTGGCAAAACGTCAATAATCAAACGATACGTTCATCAGATCTTTTCGCAACATTACCGAGCAACTATTGGGGTGGATTTTGCTCTTAAGGTCTTGCAGTGGGATTCCCAAACGGTGGTCCGGTTACAGTTATGGGACATAGCAGGTACGTTATGCCTTTACCTTCTGTTATATCCATTTTATATCTATCGTCTCAGTGGTATTATTTTAATTCTCTTTTAAATCTTCTAAAACTTTATAAGATCCCGAATTATTGTTTGAAAATGTACATGTCTCATCTAATAAATATAACTACTAAAATCGTATTTTATTATATGGTATATTTAACATGAATGGTATTAAATGATCGATGAGTGCTTTATTGGTGTTGGTTCACGGGTTAATTTTTATGAATAGACCAACTTTAAATTTGCTTTCTTCTGAGTTCCTTGAACTGTTAGTTCAGAGAAAGTGAAGGAATGTGTGTCTTGTGTTAATCTCAACTGGTGTCGTACTCGTGTTAAAGTCACATGAGAGTACCAAACCACCACACACACACACACACACACACACACACACACAATGCAGATGAACGCAGCTGTTCAAAGTCCATGTCATAGCATTTATTATTATTGCAAATACACTCCAACTATGTTTAAAGGTTAATTTGACATTCCACATTTGTCATAGGACAGGAACGCTATGGGAACATGACACGGGTTTACTACCGGGAGGCCGTGGGAGCGCTTATAGTGTTCGACGTGACCAGAGCCTCTACGTTTGATGCAGTGACGAAATGGAAAGATGACCTTGATTCAAAGGTCACACTAAGCAATGGCAAACCTGTCCCGGCTGTTCTTCTAGCCAACAAATCCGACCAATCACGAGAGGGTCTGCGATCCCAGATTCCAAAGCTTGATACCTTCTGCAAAGAAAATGGATTTGTGGGCTGGTTCGAAACCTCTGCCAAGGTGAGTGAAATTGATTAGATTGGTATTGTGACACCATTTCTTATTTTGTATTTGAACATGAGAGATTCTGTCTGTGGTATTTTAACAGATGATGTTAACAGTGATGTTAGGATCTTATGCAAGTGTAGTTTGCATTTGCATTAAGCACAAGCAAACACAACAGGAATGCATTGTGCTCATTAGTACAAGGCCAGTGTTTACCATCTACGGTCTTGCTTTAATGAGTTACACAGTGGTGTGTGAAAGGGGATGATGTGCATAAGGCAGATGGTGCTATAAAGTGGTTCCTGGGAAAACGGGCATATCACCTGACTGTCTGAGACACTTAACTCTGGATTGCTTTTAATCACTTTATGACTGTGCTGTTTTTAAACACTATTAGGATATTTTGCACAAGCTATAACAAACGTTCAGCACATCACCCAGCAGTTTTTAACAACATTGCATACATTTTGAAATGTATTAAATTACTATAATTGAATTAAAAGTTACTCCTTATCTTTACAAATGTTACATTTATTACAGCACACACATGCACACATATATTTTTATATTAATAATATGTAGCCCTTTAACTATGTGTTGATTAAACAAAACATTGTGCAATAATTACATGTGCAGTGATTAAAATGTCGTATATATGATGATGTACATATGTAATGTTAGTAATATTAGTATTTTCTTCAAATAAATGTTTATAATTATGTTGCCTTAATTTAAGACTGTGTTGACTGATTATACTGTCTGTATGACATCATATTCTTTATGTTTTATGCGCACTGAAGGAAAACACAAACATCGAGGCGGCAGCTAAATATCTGGTGGAGCGAATCTTATCTCATGAGGAGAACATTATCAGCGACACAGACCCAGATGTGGTGGCCCTCCCAGGTTTCAACAATAACACCAAAGAACGGGTCCGAGCTACATGCACAATGTGTTCCAAATTTTGATTTAGTGGAGCAGATGAAATATGAGGAGAAACAATTTAATAGCTGATTTTATATTTATAAACTCAAAAACAGCAAGATTTGTCTTAGAGGGACAAGACATTCAAAATTGATACAAAATTTATGCTGCACAAGAATTAGATTCTGTGGCATATTGTGTATCTAATATCCTAAATTAGATACACATTATGACTGTTAGTGATGCCGTGTTTTATAATTACATGATTTAATTTATCAGTGTTTTGTTTACAGCTGTAATCTCTATTTAATGACACAAATGCATGGTCAGATGCATTTCTTTGATTTGTGCATTTTTTAATTCTTACTGCAACCTCCTACACTAAAAATAAATCATGCAGTGTTTTCCCCCATTCCGCCTCTGTACAGTTAACGTGTTCCTGTGCGATATCTGGGTTGTGCCTTCAAAAGCAAAAGATACACCATTAAAGACTATGAAATGGCCGTCTGATGCATTCTTGTATATGTACAGGGGGATTTAAAGCGGTGCGGAAATTCCACCTTAAGGTGCCCACCCCATATATTCTGACACAGGCCAATCGCCCCCCTTTCCAGTCACCTGATTCTCCTACTGCCATTTTGCGCGGAGCGTCCGACTGTTAACTGTAGAAAATTGGAATTGTTGCTTCATCCAAGATGTCATCGACGATATGCTAAATTTTAAAACCACTAACCGTGTAAATGTTTGACTAGGATAGTCATAGGATATTTATTGATCTCGGTATCTTACGCATTTATATATAACGCACAAGGAAGCTGAAGGAATTTCATAAAGATGCTTGGTATTAAATTCCGCTATGCACCGACTACACGCATGCAATGAATCAGGGCGCAATTTTCCGCAGCTAGATCGCCAATTTAACATCTAAAAACGCTTTATTTTAAAACGGATCGCCTAGTTTTCTTCCATTGTCGTTCACGGAGATCATCGATAGCTTCATTCAAGCAGCAGTTACATGGTTAACCGGCAACACCGGAGGGTAGCGCGTAACATAGTGTCCTTTTTGCGCGTAGCGAAGGGGGCAGGCCTATTTAAATAACGCTAATCGAAACGATAAATAGCGATTTGTAATTGTCATCGTTTCAGCGCGCCGTTATCCGTGAGTGATTGCTGTTATCTGAATGTCAGAGCATCCTCGCCCGTGTCCGGTTCGTATCAGGGTAGCTCGCTGCAACACCGACGAAACCCACACAGTGGGCTCCCCCACACCCCTGCAGTGAATAGATTTGTTTGAAAGACGATTGATTGAAAATCGTAATATGTCGGGACAGTCCATCACAGACCGGATCGCCGCAGCTCAACACAGCATGACCGGATCTGCCATCAGCAAAGCCGTGTGCAAGGCCACCACGCACGAAGTCAGCGCGCCCAAGAAGAAGCACCTCGATTGTAGGTTGAAGCAGAAAAGCGCGTTGATATGTCATCCGTTTTATCATGCAACGTGGTTTAGATTTTTGTCTTGGTATTTACATTTCCTGCTTGTTGTTTTTATGTTGCTATTTACAACCCAATCGGCGACGTTGACATTATTATAGTGGATGGTTTCTGGACAGCCATTATAGAGTTCATTTCATCAATTAACTGAAGGTCACCGTGGTGCGTTTACAGTCCCGTACGGACATTAATGCTGCGCGCGTCAAGGCAAATTATAATGCATGATTGACACACTGACCAATTTGCATATTAACATACGGCAGGGACTTCAGTCTTTACCGTCACGCTTGATCGCTGTTTTTATCAAATGCTTTAAAATCAGTTATTTTCTGTGCAAACTAGCGCTTTGTGAAACAATTGTGCAATGATTTCTCTAGCTTGACATGAGGTGAACACAGTTGATGTGGAGCCGTACAGGGAAATACATTCTGTTATAGCTGATTTCTTTGAAGGAAACACACAATGTCAAGGACATAGCATGATAAGCGTTACCTCGTAACATCAGGGGCATATGCTGTTGTAAATGGTTTGTGGCTTAATCCTTTATGCCAGTCTGTGATGTTGCTGTTTATATTTTTCCATTGTTGACTTGTACTGTTTGATACCCTCTGAGTCACTGAAGGTGACAACAGCATCAATGCAGTGAAAATCTCTGTAGCTTAAATGTGTAACAGTAAATGCCTCACCATCATCTAAACCTGCAGTTTTACTCCAATTTTTACCCTTTTTAGTTGATCGGAACATAAATCTGTTGTTTCGCTGACGGTGTTGTTAAATCAGTCCTTGCATCTGATTTTGGTATTTTACCTAAAGGTTAAGGCAATAATCTTATTGTTGATATGTGTACATGTTGTTTTCAGCATTTGATTCGTCGTGTACCGATGGCTTTTCAGATATGAGTTACATTAAAGAGATGGATTTTATCAGAAGCCAATCAATTGTAATATCTCTATTTCCATTCCTCATCCACCTTCCCCAGGCTTGACAAAATGATTGGTTTGGCTGATATTTGTAAGAGTATTTTGTGGTTTGGGTGTAAGTTTGATGTAAAGGGCATCCCTGAAGAGAATGTTGAATGTCTCACTATGGAAAAGAGCCTTAAATAGCAAACGATTTAATGGCGCGTCTACCTTTGCATGCCAGAATGGGTTTTTCTTCAATTCAGAAATAATAACTAAGCATAGTTGATTAATGGAACTGGTTATCAATTAAGCTGTCAGTTAATGAGTCTAGAGCAGATGTCCTGTGGAGGACATAAAGAAAGCAGCCTGCAGATCTAATAAACTGCCAGGCTCATTCAGAGCAATAAAGGTAGCAGGTGTTCTGTGAATATGTGCTAGAATTCACTGATACAAATTTTATTATCAGTTAATTAGAGAGAAATCAAGTGGAACTTTTGACTAACTGCTATTCAAGCAATGTCATGTTAGATGGCAGGCCGGCATCGCTGTAAAATATCCAAAATGGTCTTGCTGTAATAATACTGGAACATTATGACCCTGACGGTTTGATTTAATACAGTTATGTTGTATTTGTGCAGACAACAAAGTGTATGTAATTGTCTTTGTAATTAAATTGCAGGTAGGTATGAAATACCAAAATATATTTCAGCCACAATAGACAAATTCATAAACTAGGTGGTGTGCTGGCATAATTTCAGTCATGTAGTGTATGTGTTTGTTGTTTTAAAAAAACATGAAGAAATTTTGTATTTGTTACCACCCACAAACCAAGGACCTATTCAGGCACAATCAATATAATCAGCCTCAACCTTTTTGAGCCCCCCTTTATTATCTATCTATTTGAAGCCCCCCTTACAATTTCTTCACAATAAAACAATCTAGATGTTGGCATGACTAGAATAAAATACATTCGTTATAAAAAATAAATAACCAAAAGGAATATCTTGATTTTTTTTGTTGCTTTGGCTTATTTAAATCTTTCCTCCTGAGACCCCCTTGTAGGTTTGTTGAAGCCCCTCGGTTGAGAAAAAGCTCTAAACCGTGAAAATCTTTTGTTTCTGCTCTGTTTTGCATTGTTTACAGATTTAATGCACTGCACCAATGAGCTGAACGTGAATATACCTCACTTGGCCGATACGTTGTTTGAGAGGACAGCCAATCAGAGCTGGGTGGTGGTCTTCAAGGCTCTCATTACCACACACCACCTTATGATGTACGGCAATGAGGTACGATCTGCTGCCTGGATCTGGGGCTGTATTGTTGTTGTTGGTGTTTCTCAGTGGACTGTACTGTGTCACAAAATCAATATAAAAGTACTTGCTAGAACCATTCTGTGAGCTGTCTGACACATAAAATCATAATCAAGTCTTTTGGTAGCTGTGAAACACAATATTGATTGTTTGGCTTCATGAGTCTGTGTTCTTTTGATGTGTGCTTTTCAGAGTAAAGTATTTTTTTGTAAGTTTGCATTTTGATAACCCTGTAAGCCGGTGTTTTACGCTTTCTGTTAAACAGAGGTTTATCCAGTACCTTGCATCAAGAAGCACACTCTTTAACTTGAATAATTTTGTAGATAAAGGAGCATTACAAGGTAAGTAAACAATTTAATACTTCATTTAAGCCTTCTGTGCAGATTCGGTAATCTGTGCAGTGCACAGATTTGTGGTTAGGCTACAGTAGGCTGCGGTTTAACACAGCTCTTACTGTTTTGAATGTCTCTTCTAGGTTACGACATGTCCATCTACATTAGACGTTACAGCAGGTACCTGAATGAGAGGGCTTTGTCCTACAGACTCGTTGCGGTTGATTTCACTAAGATGAAGCGGGGGTGAGGCGTCTTAATAAACATTTCACAATGAGCTGAGCAAGACAAATAGCAAATATTACTGCTTAAATAAGAGCCCTCTTTCAAAGCAGCTTTGGAAAGTGTTAAGCTGTGATGGCACCTTTCTGTTTCTGCTATGTTTAACCGCTTGCTTCCATATGTTTATTTAGGACTGAGGGAGTGATGCGAACCATGAGCGTAGACAAGCTGATGAAGACTCTCCCTATAATTCAGAACCAGCTTGATGCTCTTTTGGACTTTGAGGTACAGAATTCCTTGCAGTTTGGATTGTATAGATCCATAGTAAGAAGTTGGGAATAAAGCGTACGGGAGTATTAACAAAGGTTAAGCTATAGAAGTTAATGTTCTGATTGCATTTGCCACTTTGTGCTTCTTGTAGGCCAGTTCTAGTGAACTGACCAATGGGGTGATCAATTGTGCCTTCACGCTGCTCTTCAAGGACTCTATCCGCATCTTTGCTGCTTACAATGAGGGTGTCATTAATCTGCTGGGTAATACATTAACCTCACAGCATCGTTTTTTTATCTTCTGTCATGTTGTAGTTTTTTCTTATAGGTTATGTATAAAAT
The DNA here is from genome assembly GCA_036877545.1 of Yasuhikotakia modesta. NCBI lineage: Eukaryota > Metazoa > Chordata > Actinopteri > Cypriniformes > Botiidae > Yasuhikotakia > Yasuhikotakia modesta. The sequence continues at coordinate 26,607 of JBAJNP010001141.1, forward strand.
CTGCCTTTGGTTAGCTTGATTTGTGTAAACATTTGTCTAAATATACAGAAGGGTCCAAAGAACAGTGGTTAAAATACCTTTATTTAGCAGTTTTTAACACTCATTACAAGCTATATTATCAGCATAACAATTTTTATGAGACTTTTATGAATTGTAGTGTTTGATATGCAGCAGGCTATTTGCAAAACGTGACGCAAAAAATATGACATTTTGTACAAAGGCAAAGGTCAAATTCTCAAATGTGCTTGTTTGATCAATGACTTATTGAAATACTGCAGAATTAAACATTTCTTTATATTTTACTCCATTAAAATGTCTTTTTTACATTTTTAAAACTTAAAGCACATCTGTTTATTTCCAGAATTAAATTCTGAAATTTTAAATCTGAAATTTTCTGCTTTGGACCCAACTGTATGTATACGTACGGTACGTGCATCTGCAACGCAAAAGCTGTTTGCAGGAAATAAATGACATGTGAATTTTTAACTTCAAAGAGAAACGTTATGTGCATTTGCTACATTTATCTTTCTCTTCACTTCAAAGAGAAATATTTTAATATGAAGAAGAATCAATGCAAAGAGGCGCTGGAAATATACAAGAGGTTTCTTATCAGGATGACCAAGCTCTCAGAGTTTCTCAAGGTGGCTGAGGTAAAGCGTCTCTAGATATTATCTATGCATGGGTTGGTTGGGCTCATCTTATTTAGGCCCTTTCAGCTGAGTGTCCCTTTTGCCTTTTGGTCCAAAAACCTGTATTAAAGGTCCCCCCTCATGCTGCCTGTTCTGGTGCCTGCATTGCATGCCTTAGCAGAAAGTCCTTCTATCTATCTGTCCCTCTCAACAACAGCAGGAACAGAGCTACCGTATGTTAGATACTCAGATATAAACAGTCTGTTTCTGCAACGACAGTCCTTTGACATTAATGTGCAAATGATTAGTTGAATCTTTGTTTTGCAGTTTGGATACAGGGCACAGTTGTCAATTTGGCCCTTCTCAAGTCCCCTGCAGGAACTACTGGTTGAATAATTGCTTAATGACAAGATTCTTGTTGATTCTTTGTTTTTAATTGTCTTGATTTGTTTAATAAGTTGTCAAGATAAGCTTTGCTATCGATGAATAATTACTGGAACAACATTTTTGACAACTGTGCCGGCGTGATGGTTGGAATTAGCAGTTTACTTTTGTCTGTAAAGCACATTATTTTGATGTGAACGGAGGCATATGTTGGGGAAAAAATGCTAAGCACATCCGTTTTTTTGTTTATTTACCTATTCGTTTTGCTTTTTGGCTGAAAAATATGACTCTTCAAGAAAAGGGTGAAGTGCTATCCAAAAACTGACTAAAGTTGACTTTAAGAGCACATTTCTTTATTTGTATAACAATGTTTGTATGCCATTTGTTTTTCTTGTCTTTTTTCCAAAGTCAACATTAGTTGTGTGTTTCTTTTGGATGTTTCTCACCTAGTCATGTAAATATTTCATCATTGTTCACACGACCTAGTGACATTTCAATGTCTCATCATCTATGCCACCTACAGAATGTTACTGTCTGTCTGTATACATCCAGTCAACCATATTCTCCTATGGGTTCTCATACACTGCATGGAGTAATGGCTCTTTTTCTTAATTCTTCTTTCTCCCTTCTCCACGTACCTTGGTTCTCTTTTTACTGTTTGGTTTCACATTTTGTTTTTCGTTCTCCTTCCCTTCCTTTTCTTTTGTGTCACAGCAAGTTGGAATTGATCAGGTTGACATCCCAGATCTTTCACAGGTTAGTGGTGCATTTCATCTCAGTTACTCACATGTGGCTTCATCCTGATCTTTCATTCACGCTCACTCCATTAGACCATCATCCCCCGCCCTTATTCTTTTGACCCCTCCCCCCATCTATCCGACTTTTAGGATAGGGGCCTCAAGAAACTTACTCCATTCCCGCGCACTCCCACGGAATCAGATGTGCTGTTTTGCATTTTCTGTTGTCATCAGAGGTAAATGGGTACCAAAGCTAGTCTATGTGAATTTTTAGAGACGCTATCTCTGATAGCTGCTGCCTTGATTATAACCAGTTTAGCATTTGATGAGTAATTAAAAGTCAATTAAGGCTATTGCAGTACTGTCTCATTAAAGCTTAGTGCTTGCCCCTCAAGCCACTATTTCTTACTGGCATACCCATGAGAAATTTGATTGCTTGTAATTCTTACTGATTGATATATGGCTAAATGGTGTTTGTGCCAAAGAACTTTAGCCACACTGACCGGTCGTGATGCTGGGCATGGTCTCATTTAACAAAGACATCTCCTAACCTGTAAGCACTCACCTTTGCCATATATCTCTGTATTGGTAGGGTATTCTGCTTGGATAGCTTCTTGGGAAGAACAGTGAATGTGCACAACTCAAAGAATGCCTCAAAACTGGAGAAGGGGACTGAATTCTGCCCTGCACCTCCTGAATTGTATTAGTCAGCAATAATGCCAAATATAGGCCTCTAGTTTCTGCTGGTTTTGCATCTTTTGATAATTCTGCTCTGCACCGGCCGGCAGAGGGGTGCTGGGCATTAATGTCCCCCTTCAGTTTGCCACCATTTAGCATATTTGACATTTTCATTTACATTGGACAGGGACTCCTGAAGGTGTTGGGCTGACACACTACAGAGTGGTATTTCAACCATGTCAACAATACATTTTATTGGAAGGAGTGCATTGTTTTCTTAAGCTGCAGTAGTATGCAGAAGGCCTGCATTATATTGCTATGTACTTTACCATTAGCAGTTACATCACTGATTAAGCTTATTTTATGTCTATACTATTTAAGTGCCTTTTCTTGTCTGGATATCCATCATGGCCTTTTGTATACTTCTACTCCTGTAGTACCCTTGTCTAAACTTCTCTTCCTTGTTTATCTCTCCTTTTAATAGTGTGTTGTTTCGTTGCATATGTTTCAGATTTCTCAGTAAAAAATCTCCCTCTATTTCGTCTTCCTTACAATTATGTGGCTGAGAAATCTGGTCTTTTGTTATTCATGAATTTTTCTCCTCTAAATTGGCATGCACACCAGGCACAGCTAGTGGCTGAAAGGCAAATATTGTATAAGAACAGATGTACATGCTTGCATACTGAATTCTTTCCGCCAGCATTTAGATTCAAGTGACGCTGCTGTTTTTAAATGAAAATGCTATACAAGCATAAAATACTGGAAACATGGTCTCATTCAATATTTGCCTTTCTTTGGTTAACCTGCTTTGGCTTCCAAATGTTCAGATTCTGTCAAAATGTTGATGCAGACGTTGCGTTAGGCATAACAATCATTAAGTCTGCTTGAAAACTGCAATTTTACATTATGGCAACATACTTTGTAACTTCCAGTTTATTTCCAAGAAATCCAAGTGGAATCCAAAGATTAGCAGGTTCTGCTGTGGCATTTGGCATCTGTACAGTATGTGCATTTATATCCTGGGCATGATTACAAAAGTCCCCTTGTAGATCAATCTGCTTTCTGTTTTTATGGCTTTAATCCTTTAGTGGTCTCAGTTGACCCCACAGGCCTTATTCTCTCTGTTTGAAAACTTGCATGGGACACAAATTTTTGCATGTGTAGCTTTAAGCTGAAATCCTCTCCACTTGAATTATTTCTGTTGTGTTTCCCCTTTGTTTTCAGAGACTCATAACCACTAATAGGTTCTCTTAGTTACACAGACTTTGTGTGTGTGAAGGTATGAGTGCGTGAGAAAGATGAGACAGAGTTTCGTATCTGAATTCTTAATTGTACGGTAAAACTATATACCTATAGTAAATGCATTGCATTCTAATTTTCCAGTTTATAAATAGCAGTACATTATGTGCAGATGTTTGAGTGCATGTGTGCTTGCAAAATTCAGTTTATCAGCTACGCTTTACCATTTTGTTGTGTTACCTGAAACCCGTCTTAACCTCACCACCAGGCTCCCAGCAGTCTTTTAGAAGCTCTTGAGCAACATCTGGCCTCTTTGGAGAGCAAGAAAATTAAAGAGACCTCCACCATCAGCAGGTACTTTACAAAAATGCTCTAATCTTGTGGCTTTTTCATAGACAAATATCGCTATTGGGTCACTGAGTGTATTTTGTTTCATTAGAGTAAATAGCAGAGGTTTGCTGTTAAATGTGCACACATAATCGCTGTTGTCATAGCGATTCTGTTTCACAGTATAAGAAAGGTCCTTTTAGGACTGCTGTGAGGAATTCCTCATGCACATGTTGAAACTTGCCTAAATCACAAAATTAATTTATTCGGTTTTGCATCATTCTGATTGGATGTTGCAGTAAATCATTTACTTTTGCATTTATAGGGAGGTGGAAGGTGACAGACTACAGCCTGCAAAGGTAACAAAACGAAATCATTTGCCAGCGTCGAATCGCTAATAAGTGCAGACCTCAAAATGGCATGAAACATCTTTTTACCTTCCTGCCCATTACAAATTGTTCATTGTAAATTATTATACATTCTCTTAAATATTAAAAGTCAATACTGTCAGTTTATGGCGGTATTTCTTTTCAGCAGGCTGTTCAGCTGAAAGACATTGGCATGCAGACCCCAACAGTGTCCCCCAGTGGGCAGTCTGTGGGCAGCGGCAACAGCAGTTGCACCAGCAGTGGTGCAACCGAGCTTCTCTCCAGTCCCCCTGATCTGCCCATTACAAACGGGTACAAATAGTCCTGTTTCTCTTCATCTATACTAGTGTAAAAGATGCAGATCAATATAACCTAAAAGGAGAGTCACAAGCAGCTATGTTAGCAGTTGTAAATTTGAGTAAACCAGACCAGTATAAAGTATAGCAGAATTAAACTGTGGTTACACAGAATTGTGTTGACCTTTTTGTAAAAAAAGGAAAAGGGACTCATTGTATTCCTGCGCTTTATCACAAACAGTGTGCACAGCTTCACCAGTGACCATTTTGATCTCCAACATAACTCCAGTACCCCAGCTCAGACTAACACCCTACCAGCCAATAACGGCTGGGGAGGTAATAAAATTCCTCTTGCCTCTATTCAGTTTTCTATTATTGTTTTCTTCATTTTATAATTTGTTGTGTAATTCAATGATGGAATGTTTATAATGTCTTTCCTTTATTTCTTTTTCATTTAATGGCACATTTCCCACTCACTTGGGACTCATTCGGGTGAGTCTTTTACAAGCTTTTATAATAAATGTAATGGCTTTTAAAGGTGAAGTGCGTAATATCTGGGCTTTGAGCGTCACCAAATGGAACTGCAAAAATAGTTTTTAAGCATGTTTGTTGAACTCTTCCTCTGTCTGCCATTGGACGGATAAAGAGATAGTCCCGCCCCTAAACTCTTACCTTTGTCTGAGCCAATTGTTGTTGTTTATGAAACACCACAGAATCACAGTGTTTACATTTTTTTAGGAAAGGTAGCCTCTAAATCACTTGCAGTAATGTTAAGCTGGAATAGGAGAATGTGAATGACACATTTCTCCTTTAATATTCTCCTTTAATATCCTTTAATATTATTGACATAAATCATCTTTTTGGTCTACCAGGTTGGTGTTTTCCTCCAGGAGCTCTTTTGAAGCCCACACTCTCCTCACAGGTTCAGAGTCAAGGCACACAACTGTACACCGGAGGAAAATTACTTACTAATGATTTGGATTCATCCCTGGCCAATCTAGTTGGCAGTGAGTTTTTTAATCTTCTTATTTTGTTTCTGTAGCATTAAACATGTCAATCAATTGAAACGATGTGGTACCGTAACTCATAATGTGTTTTGTTTGCCTTTAGATTTACATTTTGGAGGACCCCCAGCAAAAAAGTAAGTAGTTTGTTTGCCCTGTTTGATTTGATTAGAGAAACAAGCACAGGTGTCTTACCAATAGATACGTCACCCAAAAAATAAGAACTAACTCATAAATTACAGAACTATGGAGCGTCAAAATCTTGGCTACTATTCACTTCCATTTTAAAGCTGAAAAGAGCCAGAAGATTATTTAATATAACTCAGATTCTGTTCTGATGAAGGAAGAAAGTCATACACACTCAGGACGCCTTGAGAGAAAAATGTATTGGCTAATTTTCATTTTTGACTGAAGTATCTATTTAATATGAATACATTTACAGTTTTATATTCACAAAACATTGTCTGAACCTTACTGAACCTTAGATCTGTGTACCTTAACCAAAAAAGTCTGACTGTTTTGTAACTATTGTTATTGTGTGTGACAGCTCAGCTATGGCAGTGTGATGTAAGGGTCTATTGTTTTTAGGCAAGAAGTGCAGTGGGCCCATTTAGAGAAAAAATCTTCTGGAGGATCTCCCTGGCAGTCTAAAGCCATGAATGGCACAGGACACTGGAGCCACACACACCTGGCTCCTGCTCCCATACCGATGCCACAGATGGTATGTGAACTGACTTACGTGCTCCAGTTTGGATTTGAATCTGCTTCAGTATGTTCAAATACAGTGTGAATGGGATTCAAAATCCAAACATGACGCTGTAACGCTGATGTGTTTGTTTCTCTTGTTTTTGTGATGATGCAGAACGGGATGATTTATACTGGCTATGTAAGTCTTTCTTGTACACAATTAAATCAACGTGTTTATAACAGTCAATGGCATGTCTTTGTAATTATTACTACAATGTCTGTCTTAGGCACCGGCTCCGGTCGCATTTCCGATGACAACCCCTCAAGTGCCTGTGTATGGGATGGTAGGTGTCATTTTCTACATTAAAACCGTATTTAAACCTGACAGCTGTAACCCACCTACAACCAGAAGCAGATCAGATGTTCACTCGATTTTGTGTAAATGAATGTCGCCTTAATATTTCTTATCAACAGTGTTTCATTTTTATGTCATAAAACAATCATTTTACAATAATACCTCTGCAGTTGTGTGTAGGCACATTACCAAACTATATATTGCATGTCAAATTCAGTGTAAACACAGAATTAGCATTTAGAATCAATAACGAATTACATCAGAAATCAAAAGAACCGCATAAGGAGTTTGTGTTGTGCATTCTGACTTGTTTGCTCTGTAGATTCCTCCTCCAGTGGGCCAGATGGGGTCAGTGCCCTTAATGGCTCCCCAGCCCGTGATATATAACCAGCCCATCCTCCGCACCACCAATCCTTTCACCCCTATCCCTGGAGCTCAGGTACCCTTACGACTGTATCAGTCCGGTCCCTGACTGATTATAAAATATATAGCTGTTCTTCTATATGTTACTTTATATACCTTATGATGTAAATAACAGCATGAGTTGATAATGTGGAGGTGTCCCTTTAAGCTAAGCTCTTTTTTCCAGATGCATTTCATGTAGCGCTGAGAAGCATGATGAACTGACACATACGCCCGAGGAAAAACATCAACCGATCCAAAACCAAAAATGGCAAGGCGGACGTGAAGAACGGTTTAAATGGCTCAAAGAGACTGAAGATTTGCTCATGTGGCATTTTTTCCCCTAAACCCGTGTGTTTGTAACATATCCCTCCACCCAGAATCACCGCAGTCCTCTGTCATTTTACATGTTACTGTACCTTTAATTTTTAAGTGTCAATTTAGTGTTTTTAGGCAGCCCTCTTTAATGATGTCACTGGCTGATGCAAATGGAATGACAGTGTACAGTGAATTACAGTGGAATGAAAAGTTGTCATGATGTCAAGCCCCTCCCCTTCCCCCCTCCCGTTTGGAAAAAGTGATTGTTGTAATTGTGCACACTTGAATCAATGTTTATAATGTCTAAACCAAGCCACGGTTTTGTATGCACATTGCCTGAATAGTGTTTCGAATCAACCACAGTTAATGTTGATTGTGCCACATCGGCCGACGTCCCAGATTTTTGAGTTTTGGAGAAATGTGTACAGGTCACTTTTCGTACATTTGTCTCGTCCCCGAACATTTTGGATTTCACCTTAAAAGTTATATTTGTTTCTACATGACTTGTAATGCCTCATTCAGGTATGGTAAGGTATGGCTGTTTGGATTAAAGTCAAATTCAGCAGTATGTTTATGTATGGAATTTATGGCAAAACAAATGTGTCAAATATCACAATGATGACTACAGTTTAATTGCAAGCCCAAAACAAACCATTTTTGTAACTTAAAAAAGTAAACAACCAATACAACTGTAACAACTAACTATAACTATTATTAAGTCCCTGAATAGTGTAACATATACACACCTGTAAATAAATTATTTTTGCAGCTCCACCTAAATGCAAGCGTTCATAGGAATAACACACCTGACCTTTGACAAGCTTTTTCAAAATCCTTAAGACAAAATTTATTTCACTCTAATGTCTAATAAGATCAATAGGTATGTTCTTTCATTGTCTTCATTAAAGTCTGCTAATACATTTTAAGCTTGGAGCCTCACTGAATAGCACAAGCGCCGCTAGGAAGAAAATCTTCAACATAAGTTGTCACTGCTTTGGAAAGGTAGGTCATGCTTCCAAAACGACCACTAGGGGCGCTGTCGTAGAGTAGCCTGCAGATACCAGTGGATTGATCTCTCTCCAGCAGTTCCTCATCAGCGCCTAACTCCTTCTGCAGAAACAGAAATCACAGACTTCTGTCAGTCATGGTACACAACTGCTGTTGTTAAGGGAGTATTTGGTCTCATGTTATTCTGAACACATAGATTCTTAAATATTCGTTTTGGTTTCATATAATGACTTAACTATGTATGTCAAGCTCTGAAATGACAGAAACACTAAAAAAACACTAAAATGTATTATAAATATAGTTCATATTACTTCATACAGTCATCATACTCTTCAAAAATTAATATTTGCATTTCATGGAAGGAAGTCATAAGATTGAGAATGATGTGGTATGATAAAATTATTATTTTGGGTGAACTGTCCCTTTAATGACTGGAGTCCAGTTCAAAACTCCAAAACATCTGCAACCAAACAAAAGAAACTATATTTCATTTACATAGTTTGTAATGTTCTTTCTTACCCAAAGTTTTCTCACAAAATAACTTTCAGATGTGAACTGGTGTAGATGTGATGAGATAAATATAAAGGTCACATAAGGTTGCATGTAAATCTGACCTGATCATTGCGGAACATTTCACTGGCCATTTGCACAATCCTCTCCACTTCAATGACACCACCCACACTCTGAACATCCACATCGGCCAGCATGGTCAGTACCAAGATGGCCTCCACCAACAGCTGTCTGTACTCCGGCTGGGGAACACGATTTAACACTGTTTCCACACACACGGCAAACTTGATTTCGCCTGGAGTCATCTGGAAATTCCATCAATATTTCAATATATTACGTAAATTTGAGACTAAAATGGCACCTTGAAATGCATATGGCAAAACGGTTTACCTCACTTGTGGTTGAGGATGAAAGCACACACCCCTCAATGGACAGTCCGTGACACTGTCAATTCAAAGACATTAGAACCATAAAGAGTCTTAAGCATTATTATGAAGCATCCAACCCACCTTCTGTAGAATCTTCCAGATGTTCTGATAAAACCCAACAGGGACTCTGTTCAGAGCTCCATCCAGTCGCCTGCGGCGGAGCCACTGTCCGTGTCTGCCGTCACGCGCTGAACCGCCTCCTAATGATCCCTGAAATGACTCAATGGATGGGAGTCGGTACCTCTGGAGTACAGCCAGAGAAGAAGAGCATGGAAGGCCAAATCAATCAGATTAATTGATAATATAAAAAAACAATCCTGTGAAAAATATAGATATACACTTCTTGTACAAATCCTAAGATTCTGGTACTCTTACCCCTGATTCAATATTTTCAATATCCAGTGAATGAACAGACACAGGCTAAAGCAGGAAAACAGGAAGGTAACTGTGTTGTTGCACTGTATTAAAGACATAACAATTCCAAACAGAAGAAGGTTTTCTCACCAGTTTGATATCATCTCCATGTTTACCTGTGACTTTCAGTTCAGTTTTAGTTAAGGCAGATTTGCTCTTGTCATGGACACAGATAGCAGAGCTGACCACATTTCCTGTTGAGCGCACTAAGAAAGACATATAACTTGGGGTCATATAAATGCAAGCACACACTGAAGTATAAGCTGGAAGCATATGGGTGAATTTTACTTACCGCTCTTTTGAACTCCAAACTCTTTGCCACTGAGAATATGAAGCAGCAGACTCTTCAGTTCAGATGGGCTCATGTTTAACAAACTTTCTGTGGCCTCTTCACCTATAACAACAGATAACCGTTGTCTCAAAAGAAACAATACTGACCTAATAAAACAATACATGTGACAGCTTTCTATAAACATTTATATAAATATTGATTATATAAATATCAGTCAGTTTATCATAAAAATTACTTTATACAAATGTTTGTTATACAAATTACTTTTAAACTGTCTTTTTGGAGTTTGGAAGTTTTGATACAATTCTGAAACAAATTATACATTCCAGATGTCTTATTTTGTGTTAACAAAAAACTAAAAACATTAAAATTGGTAATGGTGAGACAGAATCATTATTTTTGGGTGAACTATCTCTTTAGGACGTTCAATGGCACTGAGGAACAGAGATACCTGAACATTTGAGGGACTGGGCGAGCTCGGTGACCATGACCTGGAGAATGAGGCCAATACGCAGGCGGAACATCTCACTGAAGAGTTTGGGTTGGGTCCGAATGCTCATACCCAGGAACACCATTATCTCCTGTCGAGCACAAGTGTTAATGGAAACTGCAGTGGTAGAACCTACAGGATTCATATGTGAATAAAATAGTAAAATTCCAACCTGGGTGAGAATAGCAATGGTGAGGTTGTTCTCACTGGCCTCATCAATAAGTCTTGCCAGCTTATCTGGAGGCATGGGGCTGTATGGAGACAAGGACTGTAGCATGAACAGGTAAAGATGGATGTGAGAGCTGGAGATGTGTGGTGTGGGTGGAGCTTACGCTGATATAGTTTTCTCTCTCGGCTCAGGAGGAAGTCCAACTGTTAGATGTTTTTGATGAACTAGCAAATCTGAACAGGCCTGCAAACCAAAAATATATTTAAAGACAACAACTCAACAATACATCTTGACCTGCCTATATCACGTTTATATTCATGCATTTGGCAGACGCTAAATGTGACTTACGGTACATTTAAGCTAAACATTTGTCAGTACATGTGCTCCTTGGGAATTTGACCCATGACATTTGCGTTGCTAACGCAATACTCCAACTAACCTATAGTAACACAATTTACATATAAGAAAAGCTATTTTGATTAATTATCTTCCATATTGTTTACACTATTCTTTTTGATTTATTTTATTTTTATTTTATTTATTTAGACATAATTTTCTTCTGAATATTGTATGTTGTGCCCTCAAAACCTACTGACATTATATTCTCTAGAATAAGGCAGATTCTGTTTGCCATGTTCTGTTTCACAGAAAAGCAGTTTCAATATTATTTCAGCCTCAAAACACCAGAATAAGTTTTAAGTTCTATGACTCACAGCATCCAGCTCCTCCACTTTCTTGCGCAGCATCCCACAGATCATGCGGATGAGGCCCCAGTGCTTCAGCGTTCCTGCTTTTTCATACAAGTCGTTCAGGAGACGTCGTACCGTCCAACCCTTCCCATGTAGCCTGGTGTCCCATTCCATTCCCCTTACAATAATATTCTCAGGTTTAATTCAAAAACACACCACAATAAAAGATACAACTTCCATATTTGCATTGCTGAGTTCTACACATACAGTTTACAGTACTGAAGAGTCAATGGTTTACTGTCAATTGTGTCTGTGGCTCTCACTTGTCTTTGAATAGAATATAGAGAATATCCGTCTGGTCCTGCAAATTCTGGGTTTGTTTTAACATTTGCACTAGGGCTGGATAGTCAATCCCTCCATTTACATCTCTGGGCAGGTTTACAGGATGCGTGGCCTGAGTCTCAGGAACCTTAAAATTATTACAGTTCATTGTCAGTTGTCACTGTAAATGTAATACAGTTTGTAAAGAAGTTGTGACTTGTAATGTGTACAAATAATTCAACACATTTTTGAGTTATTTACCTTGCCTTTGTTCTCCAGCAAATTAAGGTTTGGCGCTGGAGACCGGAAAAGTTTGGTAGGAAGATACATGTGCACATCTGTGGAGACCAAAACAAAAATCATTGGTGAACATTTGCAAAAACAAACATCCAGGCTTTATCATCCAAAAACAGCCTCATTCTGAACTCACTGTGTATATTGAGTTCTCTGGCTTTGTGCACCAGAGACACCATCTCACAAGTCTTTTTTGCTGCAGCCCTGAAGCGGTTCAGACCACCTTTAGTGGCACGAATGGAGCTCTGCTGAGGAACAGCCAGAAGCTGGTCCAGATATACTGCCAGATCATCCACCTCTGCGTGTGCACACACACACGCATGCACGCACACACACAGACACACGTACGTACACACGCGCACACACACACAAATTAATGTCTGAAACAGTTCAGCACGTCTTCTGTCACTCCTGAGGTGTAATTGAGTACTTTAGCTCTGGCCTGCGGCACATGTCAATATATAAAAGTGTAACGGCAGTTTCTGCTCCCTCACAAAATTGCCTCTCAAGCCTTCACACACCCATTCAGGTAAAAAATATACTGCCTGCCAACCACACAACACATCTGTACATAAAATGTCATGCTCCAGACAGCATCTCCAACCGCCCACTTATCCGTCTAAACAAGAATTATATGCAAGAAATTCCTCACGTATGAATTAAAATACCAAGGGGGGGAAGACTCAGAAGAGTCAGTATTCATTAGCATACATTAGTTCAGACACTCTGCAATAAACAAGACTGTTCTCATTCATTACATTACAGTTTACAGTCGCTATAGACACAGGCAAGCACACAGCAACTAAACGACAGTTAAAGATAGAAAGTAAGTAAATTAAAATTGCACTCTTTGCATACTTACAGGAATAGTTCACCCCAAAACAAAAATGATGTCATCAGACTTGTATGAACTAAAAATTGTGGAACTAAAAAGAGAAACTTTTTTGTACTAAAATGTGTAATTTTGACAAAAAAAAAACAGAAAAGAAATTATGATAAAAAGCTATAGTCTACAAACGATTCATGGGTGAAATTACATTTCATTACAAATCATATGGAAGGTTTGTGTGTCAGGAACAGTGTTCTGCAGAATAGACTCACATGACTTGACATGAACCAGATGTTTTCATCAACCACAGAACTGATGACAGAATTCTCATTTTTGTTTGTTTAATTCTAGATGCTTTTAGTCATTTCAGTCGTTTCTCAAAACATGCTTGTTGCTCCTGTTGGCATAACTCACCACAGTCCATAAATGTCAGATGAGCACAACAGGAAGTGTCAAGAAAAGCAGATAGTTTTCCGGTCTTAACCCTTGAAATGTAAAACTGATTCATTTTTGGGAGTTTCGTTGTGGGACAAATACTGCATGTGATTACCTATAAATGTTACCTTGCTCCTCCAAAGTAACCGTCTTGGAGTTTTTTCAGGGTGGCCAAAACTGCAGGATCGATATTTTTGTGATCATCAGCTGCGAAGAGACAAAAACAAAATAAACATCTCCAAGTTTGTGTTCACAAGAGCACAAAGAACAACAAGCTGCTCTGTGGCGTCGACTCACTGAGCATGTCGTGTGAAACAGGGAAGGTCACTGTGGGTTGTCCCGTCATCCTCCAGCGAGAACAGAGATATGAGAGGTCCACACGCAGCATCTCCACAATCATGTGATTGTCCAGTGCCAGGTAGAACTCATGATGATCTACAAACTGAACGTACAGTCAGATCCAAACCCAGAGCAGTTGACTTGCAAATGAAGTGAGCGTATGATAAATATTCATCACCAGCAGGTTTTTAATTTACACATTTTATACCTGAGGTGTGAAGGTGAAGATGGTGTTGCGAATAATGTAGAATTTGGATGTTCCGAGCACACCGATTCGCCGGTAGGGCCTGCCAGTCAAACCGAGCCTTTGGTTACGCCCTGAAAACAGTGAAAATCTTTCAGCCTCTGTCTGGCACACATTTTGTGCCAGCTTTGTGTTAACGCAGGGCTCACCCAGTCTGGCATAGATGTGACTGAGGACTCTGGAGGGCTGGACTCTGATTGGATGAATATCCTCCAGGGTTTCTGAATCAATGCCATGGCTCTGCAGTAGCTGCTTAATCTCCTCGTTTTCTGCCAGGATAGACACTGGAAACAGCAAGAATAGAAACTGGTTAGTGTGTGAACCTGAAGAAACAGAATAAAATGTAAAATAGGTATTATGTGATAGGCTGGTAAATTACACAAATTAATTGTGATTGGTTGCATATATTAATATTTTCTGAGATCCGCCGATCTGAAAAATAAAGATGACTAAATAATGACAAAAACTGTCATTATATTGCTTATTTCTATATTGAAAAGCTAGGAACAGCAACAGTTTTTAAATTATTGTACAGAATCAATGCATTAAATTGACCGGCTCTGATAACAGAATGGTCACAGATTCAACAGATTTAACTTGATCAAACGTCACGACACACTTTGAACCACAACATCAGGCTTGGGGACAGTGGACAGGCGTCTGTTCAAAGGATCGATTTCTCCTGGTGCTAAAAGACCCTGTGAAACAAAACAAATGATACCTTATATACAGACAAAGTCCTGTGATCATCATAATGTGATGTCTAAAATAGCTGCAGATGTAATACAATAATTTCTTCTTACAAGAAAGTCATAATTACTGTATTTAATGTAAACAACATAGAAAATGTCTAATGTGATTCCATTCCTGGAGGCCCCTAAACATCTCAACACTTAAAGCAAGTTTTCTAAGACAAATAATGTAATTTATATTATACAAGCTATATAAACAATTTAAAATCATTTTGTGTATACTGAAACAGCAACACAGTTAGTTAAAAAATGAAGACAAAAGCTTGTTTTGGTTAAAACTCAGGAAAATATATGGAAAAAGACCCCTGGGTGGAGCTACAGTGATTCAACGTAGATGTGAGTAATATGGCAAAGCCTGTCAACATAAGCAAATAAATATATATTTTAATCTCATAAAAAACTTCAGGAAACATATTTGTAAATCAAAACATCATAAGATATTATTAAGGTATTTTAAGTACTATTGTATTATACAGCTTTTAAAGCTTCTATAAATACTCCCTGTTCAGTGTGTAGGGAGCAGTGAAGACAGCACAGAGGTCTAAATTAGCTGTTTCATCAGAGAGACCTCCAGGAAGAGATTGAGAAACAGTACAGCATTACCATAGAGCAATTTCTAAGGAATTTACTGTACCTCTGCCAGCAGGTTACCCAATATGTACAGAGACTGGCCCCATTTTAAAGGACACTTGCCTATTGGCACTCTCTCAACAGTGTGAGGGTTAACATACTCTTCATCAACCTAGTTGAAATGACACATATGGGGGAAAGTCCATTTTCTCCATTGGAATATTTCACAAAACCTCTTTTAACCACAAATCTCTATTTAGTTATTTCATAACAGTACAAAATCCAGTTCTTTAAATAGTTAGAGTACAGGTCCAGAGAGTACAGTACCTTATCTGGAGGAACGCTATAAAGTTCAGGGACCAAACGCAATCCGTGCTTGCCTTTGATGAGAATTCCATCTAAAGCCTCTCTGTATTCTTCAACCTGAAAGAAAGAAAGATTTCTGTTCTGATCAAGAACATTTGAAGTTGGGTACTCAGAGTATAAGAGTGAATGTTCTGTACCTGTTCAGGACTGTTGATGAAAATGCCATCCAGGATGAGGTATGTCCAGAACAGGGGCCATTCACACTCAATGTTCTCAAAGAGCTTCAGCTCTGATGATTCGTAGTACAATCGATTGGGGTCCTTGGAAAATAATGATATTGTGGTTTGTACAGAGCAACACAGCACGTTTCACTTTCACCACAGAATAGACACACGGTGGCTTGATATATTTTGACATCAGACAAATTCCTCAAGCTCGGTTTTTACCTCACGGGGAGTTTTGTGACCGTCCCTAAGGAAGCGGCAACATCCATATCTGCCCTATGAGACAATAAAGGGGTAAATATAGAACGACAACTGACAAAAAAAATCGCCATATCACCACTTACTGATACAGTCCAACTTTGATTTGTTTTAACTTGTGTAGATTTTATTACTGATTTTTTTAACGGCCTATTTCTGAAAACCTCTGCGTTCACCTGAAGTTTAGAAATTATTTCCTCCTTGCTGATATTAACAATGTCAATGTCTTCAACGGCAAACGCTGGATAAGAAATGATGGACAGGACTCCGGCGTCCACCTCTTTAGATGTGGACGCTCTTGGAAGCATGGAGCTGAGAATAGACTGTTGTAAATGATACAAGAGGAACATTTTATGTTTTGGAGCCATAAAAAAACTCATAATATGGACTTTGGACACACTCTTTCCATCTGTGACATCATAAAGAGGGTTATTACCTGGCAGTACTGAATATCATCAGCTAAAGCGTGTACAACAGACTCTGGACCCCCTTTGGCACCGAAAAGATTCAGTCCATCCAAGGCCTCCAAAGCTGCCTAAATAAACACATACTATGAGGTCATCTATGTTATCCCACTGGGTATCAGTGTTAAAACTAATCTATCACTAACTATATCTAAATATTTTACCTTTGCCATCCCGATAGAGCTGACATTAATCTCAGGGATACCTTGATTTGTTTTGTCTCCTCGTTCCCACATTCCAAAATCCTGAGAATCATTTCCAGAAAAATCCATAAAAAAGCCAAGATATTTTGGAATCGTTTCATAACAGAACAGCAGTCAGATATAACAGACACATACCGCCACTTTGTACGCAGATTCTATGTAAAAAATCAGATTCTGAACGATGTCAACCTCGTCTCGCGTATATATGATGTGCAGACCTGCAAATAAGGAAAAATCAAGATGATTTACTGACCAACACATGAATACCTACAGCATTTGCATGCATTTCAGCTTGTATGTTCTAAACACAACAGTTAGACATAGAATGAAATAAGAAACAGAGTGAAATAGGTTGATTTGTTAGGACTATGCTGACCTGATGCTGTCATTTGGGCCAGAAAGAGGAGAAAGATGGAGGTGGCATCCACCTGTAGGTGACCCCATTCCTGATCCCCGACTACGGTAGCGCAGGTTCCCGAATGGTACTTGGCATGAAGGCAGTCTAAAGAACTTTTGCTGTACTTGAACTTTTCCACCTTGTCAAGCTGAGAATTAAACTAAGGCTTGATTCAACTGATACATGTGTCAGGAAATAACAGTTGAGAACAAATGTGGTTTAATTATGTATTACAAATATTTCACATTAATACACACCTGCCTTGTCATACAGAGCAGTAAACTTCGCATGAGTTTAACCACACTCTGAAGATGAGAAGTGAAGGAGAACAAGGAAGAAAAAGGTGAGAGGGAGTGAAGGAGAGAGAAAGAGAGAGAAATAAGCAGTCAGTCTGGATGTGACCTTATCCTCGCCATCTGCTACGACCATGAAAGAAACATGAGCCAAATTATTTGCCCTCTGGCATTTTACATCGTGTCTGAGACCCAAACACTAATGAGCAGAAAAAATTAGATGTCTGCAACACAGTAGGGCCGTGACTCCAATAACAAAACTCTAGGAAAGTAAATTTGCTGTATATAACCAAACAAACACCCTTTAATGAAATCATTAGAACAGTCAAGTATTTTGCACCAAAAAATGATCATAATTTAAAAATAACTTCCACCCTCTTTAAGAAATGACTTTAAGAAATAAACAGTCCATTTTTTTGCTGCTGTGCGTTCTAGGTAAACAGTACATGGGCAGCCTGTTGGCAAATTCTGGATTACACAATGGCACAAAAATCACAAAACAAACAATTTTCAGATGTGCTGAACAAACTATTAGTCTTAACTATCGGACTTAAATCTTTACATTTCTAATGTTGGGATTCTTTGTAAGTATATACAGGACAGCATGTTCTACACACACAGCCAGGAATAGATTTGATGACATTTAATGAACTTTCCCCACATTAAACCCTTACCATTACATTCTCTGGTGTTTAGTAATAGCACCTCATTGCCTCGCTGTGACCGGAGGGCCATTTGTGATCATCCAATAGGCATCACTGATCTACTGTTGAGATGAATGTTGCGTTGTTTAATTTTATCTCACATTTATATTACGTGCATGAACCAACCTGCTCCAGTTCATAGGCTTTGGCTTTATCTTCATCTCTGTCTGCGTTCTTCCTGTAGGCAAGACTCAGAGCCCATACAGACAGGATGCAGTACACGTTGTCTCTAACCCAGGCGTGAGGTAACGTCTCATCACCTGGAAGTAATCCTGTCACCGGGTCCTGTAATATTACATAACCACATTGTTTTTGAGCGTCTTGTTTAGTCATAATCTATATTTATGCAACACATGAAAGCTTTGTTTTTGTTTGTGGTTTTACGTTATCCTGACGTCTTAAACATCCATAAGGATTATTTATACATTTTCTACAACCTGGACAATAGTCCAAAGACTAACACTAATAAAACTAACACAGCCTATCGTTAGATCCCAACAGTGAAGTTTGTAAACAAAGACCCACCACACATTATAAACAGTGTTTGTAAGTATTGTGCGCTTACCTGGTGGCACAAAATTGTGTTTTGCAACATCCGGGCATAGTTGTCAAGTTTTACTCCGGAATAACTGCGACTTCTCATTGTGGCTGTTCTGTAAATGTGGTTTAGCTTGACAATCTTACAGTCTTGCCTTAGCTGCTGGCGGGCAAGTGTAATGTGCCACAAATGTCAAAGCCTTAGGGGACAGATCGTTCACGCATATCTGTTACATATCAAATGGTGCTGCAGCGCAACCTAGGTTAGACATAAACGTATCTTCCTAAATGTGTCAGCGCAGAGTGAACTTCTGCTATTTGAAGACATAGAGCAAACAAATGTGTGTTTATCCATATTATATTTAATAATTTTAATATTACAAATTCTAATGCCAATACCCACAAACAAGCTGGATATAAATAACATGTTATCTCTTTAATATCATTATATATATTATATTATAATCAGCAAGTGTTTATAACTGTATTATTGTTGGGCATATGAAGTGTTATAATATTAATATTAATGTTTGATTTTAAGAATGTTTTGGTTTGTTTGTACACTAAACACTTTGTACCTTGTTGGTTAACTGGTCCATGTCTTATGTAAAAAATCTTTTACCTAAAGAATCATTGAGATTTTATGAACTATTCTCACCTTTCTTTCTTTAAATAATAAAGGATTTAAATAATAATAACATGTAAAATCATTCAGTATTCACATCATGATTGCAAATCGTTCGTACACAAGACAAGTAAAAAAATGGTGGCATAAACTGACAAAATGGAACGAGACAAAAATATCAGAAGGTTTTTATTTCACATATTTAAACTTTGCTTATCTTTGTCATACAACGCACATGTAGTCTGGGTACATGTGGAGGTCGTTCACAGTACAATGAGATCGTTCTGCTACAGTACATTCTTGTGCAAATACTCTCGACACGTGGATGCTGAGGAACTTCAGACTTGGACATCAGAACTGAGTTTCTGAGAACACGCTGTGTGCAACTCTGCATGTTCCCATACTGGCTCAGTGCAGATTTTAATTGATGTCACCAAGGCCTTCGTATGTCCTCATACAAATACAGTACTTTATATCACAGATCAAATGAATGTAATTCTGTTAAGCACACAGTAATACAGCCCTTTAGCTAAAGCACCATTATGCTGAATTGTTTATTGTAGAAATACGGTTGACACTGAGTCACGTACAGGTGCTGTGATCTACATGGTTTATATAAATTATATGTATAAATTAAATTCAGTTCAAATAAAGACCCAGTCCTAATCTAGTTTAAATACAAACCCCAATCTTAGTACATTTTTTCAATATATAACATATCCAGTGTAACCAATGTAACTTTTCAAGTCAGTTTCTGCTAAATTTTCCGTATTGTTTGTTTAAACTCACATACAGTTCACTTGTACGGTTTAAAAGTTAAAGTGCTTGCGACATACACTCACAAAAATTGCTATAATCATAAAAAGATATCAATTGAAATTTTGTATGATAAAACGTCTCGTAAGTGAATATTTTGTCTGTGCGTAACGTCAGACTAAGAATGTACAGGCCCATTGAAAGAACAATGACCATTCCTGTGAATAGAAATATTTTGATTAGGAATTGTGAAACCTTTTCCCTTTTCATTATATACATGGTAGCTGTGACTTAAATACCTGCATAGTCCTGTGGAACACTCTATATTGTCCTGGCAATAGGCCCCGTATGGTTTAAATCCCATTATTCTCCACAGAGGAGACATTCGAACCTTCCGGTGCAGTATATGCGATTGTGGAAGATCTGTTTGTATCTCAGGCGTCATCACTGGCATGCTAGATACCTAAACGCAGTTTGTTAGTTAAAATGAAACATCTGACATGTTGATTTATAAGTTCTTCTTTCTTTACTTTAATAAACAGTGCCAGATTTTTCTTTTAATAGCATGTACTGACTTTTAAAAGACTTTTAATAGCATGTACTGAATTCCACATGTTTCTGCTATGTCTAAGATAATTGTACAGAAAAATTATTTTAAACCCACCTGATACATCAGCACAAGCAAGAACAACATACAAAATCCAAGTTTTGCCAGGCTGTATTGATGCGGAGGCATTCTGGTAGTTTTTCCAATAAGGAAGATTTGTCTATGTGACCGGGAGATCAGTCAAAGCTTAGCAATCACACTGATCACTGTACTTCTGTATTTATAAGCCTTCACTGATCTCTCACCTCCCACCCTATCTCTCTCATTCTCTCTCTCTTGTTCACTGTCAATCTCGCTCTTTCACGCTGCACAGCCCACATGGCCTGATGAAATCACATGTTTAGTAAATATTTGAGAGAGTTTACATAAGCTTAAATAGGCATTAATATTTAGTGAGCTTCTGGGATAAGTCAATGACAGTAAAACATTAGTCTCTCAGAAGTGCTGTCCTGTATCTTTCAGTGATTAACACTGGCAGATTTTTACATCTTAATTAGACCATTTGGTTAAAACTTGTCCAGGTTAAAGTCCAGGTTAAATATAAATTTACAGTATAAAATTTGACACACAATGTGTGATGCTGTAACTGAACCGAAACTAGGAATATCAAGACTGGAAATATTTATTTCATCTAAAAATTTACATTTAGGGATTGTTGTTTTTTGGTTTGGAGGAAATTATTTATAATTAAGATAAGAATGTATCTTTTTTAAACCTTAGGAGAAGCTATGCAATTTCTGTGAATGAACAGGTCATCAAGTTCGTTCAGATACCATGTCACCTGTTCATACTGAGAAACGTGCATTTTCTTTCCCTGACTGAATGACTATAAAGACAAAGCAGCATAACAAACAGTTTATAGACACAGTGTTTTAAAAGAGAGCTATAGTTAAATAGCTGGACAGCTGTTGTGCTCTGAAGAAAGTTACTTTTTTATATATTATCACAGGCTTATATGATTCTTATGACTCACATAAATAGAATATGAAAATACGTATAGTACGTTTATTGTATATTACCAACAAAAACATGAATGTTGTATTTAATTACAATCACAATAGTGCACAAGAATTCATTTTACCAACTCAATCTGGTTATGCAAAAATGTGCACAGAACATAACAGATTTGTTTTGGGGCTTTCGGGTGTTTGCATAGTTCATCATGCAATTCAAAATGATATAGTATAACATGGTTTAAAATTGGCCTCACTTGGGAGCAGTGATTGCTACCAGATTGAATCTCTAAACACGAATGCATGAATATAAAATATGTCACAGGATGAATAATGTAACAGATGCTAATTTGAATTTGAAGGTTGATGTGTAGTGTCTTGGAATTATTGTGCCGTTCACAGGTGTAATAGAGCAGTTGAAATATATTTGGAATGTGGGAATGTCCTGTGATGTGACATGCTATATTTAATCTGAAACTAAACTTAGCTTTAAATATTAATAGTTTTAAATATTAACATTAATAAAATATTTATTTTACTTTATAAAATATAAAGTATTATTTATTTTTAATAGTTATGGATGTAGCATTAATGACGTCACATAAATTAAGGGTATACATGGCTTTGGTATTTGTACTATTGCTTTTATGTAATACTTTTTGTTAAAGTATTTATATTTTAAAACAAGTGTTTGTTATTAAATATGAACATTGAAAGTAAACTAGTGAAGCAAAGGTTGGTTAAAGAATGAATAAACAAACAAACAAATACATAAATAAATAGAAACATGAACATGGTCAGTTTCTGACCTCTGCCTACAGAACAGTTCAAGTTCAGCAAGTGACAGAACAAAATGATCTAGTCCTGTCAATCTATGTATTTAACCGGCACAAACTGAAAAACTGTTTGTTTAGAGAAATTGATCTGTGTAGGTGATGTACATTATGATTTCATGTGTTTTTTTATAGGGAGCAGTCATGATCTTTGTCATGACAACAACACAAAGTCCGTAACACGTCTTTGTAATTCAATACGTGTCCAAAGTGTAGATAGGATTTCAGCTCTATGCGCTGATAGGTATCACCAATAGATGGCAACATTGAGATGATTTCAGCGCCTGTTCATAGCGTTTGCTCAATCTTTGCAAATTTAAGGTGTATTTTTTCACGACACATTGTCAGGCAGGCAGGTAGGTTTATTATCTATGCTTTTCGTTGTTGTTTCAAGTTGGTAAGCGCAACATTTTGGACGGCGGAAGGTTAAATCCAGACAGAGAGGGTTAATCGAGTGCTGAATTATTGTATCGTCAATCGATTATTGATGTCTATCAGAGAGTGTACGTCATACGCATCGGAGCTTGAGTGGCATAAGATAGCAAACAAGGTAAATGTTAACTAGTTTCACTTTGGGGCAATTCCCGTTAACTTGCGTTGTGTTAAAGCTAAAAAGGGTTTGTCAATTGATGACATCATGCCACAATTCTTAAGTTTTAAACATAGCCGTTAGTTAGCAAGCCACCATTTTAAGCTAACCTGCTAATCTACTAAAGAGTGTATTTTGCGAAATGAATCTGTACAGTTTCCCACCGCTGACCTCTTTAATCAGGTTTGCAGATTTCTTGTAGGTGAATTTTCTATTTCATTTTGCAGCCATTGTGCATATTTCAGATGTTTTCGTCCAGCTAGTTGGCTAAGCTACAATGACCTATATTTGAAGTTTGCTGATGTCATTGGCTGTGGTTTAGTAATTCAGAAGCTACACATCTGCTAACACCCTAGACACCCAAACCCAAATCAGTATTTGCATTATATTTACATTAGGACGCTAAAAGATAGACCGCATTGGCTCACATACATAATTCCTATTTGGTTATTTTAAACTCAGATTTCTTTTAAATAATAATGTTTATAGTGGAATTGCTTTTCAGTGCTTTCCACCCAGAGACATTTACGGAATTGAATAGCCGTCAGCTGAAACGTAGCGGCCATACAAGTTACTGTTCACTCTAAATGCGCCAGGTAAACATTAACAGTGGGTTCTGTCAAGCTTTAACTTTAATGGAGTCTATCATGCTCAGGTCATAGGGCATTTCTATGTCCGCCACAGTCTGGAGAAAAGATGGAAAACACTGGCTATTGCAGCGAGAGCTTCAACAGCCTCCAGAGTGGGACCAGTGATGAAGATATGGTGGAGATCGCAGGAGCAACGCTGGACTTCTCCAGCACAGATGATGTACCTCCTCTGGACCGGGATTATTACTCGGGTAGGTGCCACATTCATCCATGAGACCCACAACAGAAATGTGTTTCATTTCTTTTCGTGGCATTAGACAAAGGACACCGAAAGTAGCTTTAATAATAAAATGAATATGTCATATTATTTTCCCAATGTTTGGTGTTATACTTATTAATTTTTGGCCTTTTCTTCATTTGTATTGTCATCCCTATGATTCCCATGGCCTTTTTCCTGTCTCTCATAACTTGATATAGGTTTAGGGGCAAATGTGTAATGTATAGGTCTCCAGTGTTTGTGCGTCTGTGAGAAAATAGCGGTGAGAAAACGCTGAGGTCACAACTTTGGTATTTGCCACAGCCCACACAGAAAAGCCTGACAAATCCTTTTATCAGGAAGATCAAAGTCTCCCCTCTAGTTATTTCTATTGTAGCTAGTTTCATATGTTGACTGGTGTCAGGTTTACATCCATCTGTTTCCCTTGAGCTTCCTCTCTGTTTGATATCACTTGCTTTGTAGGGAGCGTTTGCTTAGTCTGCTTATAAGTTTACGACGGTACGTGCTTTGGTGGCTCAACACAGCATGTGCGGTCATTTCAATCGTAATACAAATACGCTTCGCATAGAACGTTTACATTTTAAGTCGTTCCGAGCTTCATTTCTAGAAAGCTGTCAATTATTAACTGTTGTTTTATTGCTGTTTTTTGTTGTGTAAGGGAATTTCTTGGTACTGGTAAAATCTTTCTGAAAAAAGTCATGTGACTGTCAGGAACCGGATTGTGCTCCAGTATAAATGTGAATTTAACAGTGTGATTACCAGAGGATTCCACCTGAGGCTTCAGCTGTCACAGCTGGTTATTTATTTGTACTTTTCACCTGCATGCATTCACTCTCTCTCTCATCTGTGCAGGGGGAGACGGGCCCAATGGGGTTCCTAAACTGATGGATTTGCTAGATGAGCCGGTGCCTGGGGTGGGCACATATGAAGACTTTAACACCATTGATTGGGTCCGTGAGAAATCCAAAGACCGGGACCGCCACAGAGAGGTGACAAGCCTCAGTATTGGATTTGAATCTTTCTGCCTGTCCTAACCAAGATTTATTTGGTTATCTTATTGAGCTTCACACAAAAATCATTCACTTACATTCATGTCATTCCAATCCCAAAACGAACATGGCGCCGTTAGATACAGTATGTTGCCTCAGGAGTGATGTCAGTAGTGTTAGGTTAAAACACATAAGAACCAGTATATACCCAAAAATGTAGGTAATCAAAGTTAAATTATGGATGTGGGTGGGGGACTTGTGCTCATTTTGTGGTCAATGTCTTTGTATGTTAGATTGCTACCAAGAGTAAAGAGTCTACCTGGGCTCTGGTGAAGAGCATTAGCGATGCCTTCTCTGGCTGGCTTCTCATGCTGCTTGTGGGACTGATGTCAGGTGGGTTCCTCTCTAATTTGGGAAATATGCGGGTGTAATGTGCATTAAACTTAATGGGATGTTAAATACAGCATTGCTGTTACCTTATTATTTTCCCATAAATATGTTATGTAGCGCATGTATAATCTTCTCTATCTAATCGTCTCTGTTTCAGGAGCTCTGGCTGGTGGGATCGACATCTCTGCTCATTGGATGACAGATCTGAAGGAGGGTGTGTGTCTAAACGGCTTCTGGTTCAACCACGAGCACTGCTGCTGGAACTCTAATGAGACCACCTTCCAGGAGAGAGACAAGTGCCCTAAATGGAAGAGCTGGGCCGAGCTCATTGTGGGAACCAATGAGGGACCTTTTGCCTACATCATGAATTACCTGATGTACGTCTGCTGGGCTCTGCTCTTCTCCTTCCTGGCAGTGTCTTTAGTCAGGGCCTTTGCCCCCTACGCATGTGGCTCTGGGATACCTGAGGTAAGCAAGTCATTTCTTGTATAATAATTAAGCTTTTGTTTTAAAGCCCTTGAAGGCTTCATAGTAATGTTCCTTATAAACAAGCCACCGTTCTTCTTTGACCTTCTAGATCAAGACCATACTGAGTGGGTTTATCATCAGGGGCTACCTTGGTAAATGGACCCTCATGATTAAAACCATCACCCTAGTGCTGGCTGTGTCATCTGGTCTCAGCCTGGGCAAAGAAGGGCCTCTGGTTCATGTTGCCTGTTGTTGTGGTAACATCCTTTGTCATCTCTTCACCAAGTACCGAAAGAATGAGGCGAAGAGGCGAGAGGTATGATGATGTGTAGATGAAACAATGGTCAGTAGGTTATGGGAGTTAAATAGGGGCATAACAGTATTCCAAACCAAACTGAAAAACACAATACCCCACCCAAGGTATAACATTGTGATGATGGAAGTTTAGAACTAGTTGTTTTTGCTTAGTTATGTTTAAAAAATGCTTTTTTGGATTAGGGAGGAGGTTTTTAGTTACCGTGTAAAATGTTGTTTTTCATAACATTTTCGTAATGTTAGAGTTGACTGATTATGTTTGATGTGACCTCTGCAAGGCATCGATTAAAAACTGAACTAAACTGAAAAATGGATTCTGTTTTGTCAGTTGGACTATGATCGTTTGGTCACAAAATGATCTTCTCCCTTTAAAAATACAGCAGCTTGAAAGGCTATTTGTTATGTTACATTTTTGCGGCTTCCTACTGAGGACATTTCGGTCGCCTGTTTTTGTGGTTTTGTGTTGCATTCTTATTCTGAGAATGTTTTTTATTGACATTAAGAAGACGAGACCAGACAAAGGACCATGTTTTATTTTTAAATTTAAGGGTAATGTTGATTCAATATTTTCCTGGGATAAGCACGTTGTATTAAGCTGTATCTTTCTTGTTGTTTTTGTTAGGTCCTGTCAGCTGCAGCAGCTGTGGGTGTGTCAGTAGCTTTTGGTGCACCTATTGGCGGTGTTCTCTTCAGTCTGGAAGAGGCAAGCATGCTCTTACCATAATTATTCAGTCATTTTCTGTGGAGAATTTGCTGTATGCATGAAACATATTTGAGAGGTTCTACAATGATATAAGCTAGCTGGGAAACTTCCGGTGAATCTTCACTTGTTGGTCTGGTGGTATCTTCAGTTTTTTAAAGTAAGTTCATCACACTATCTTGTCCGTTGATGACCAACAACGAACAGCAAATCAACAGCTGACAGTTTACCGGAAATGCCCAGGCTGGCTTGTCGAAAACCAGAAAGTACACTCTATTAAGGGTCACAACCTGTTGTATCAAAACAGAATCTCATTTAATTTTCTTTTCTAGGTGAGTTATTATTTTCCTCTGAAGACGCTGTGGCGTTCTTTCTTTGCTGCCTTGGTTGCTGCCTTCACGCTCCGCTCCATCAACCCGTTCGGTAACAGCAGGCTGGTGCTGTTCTATGTGGAGTTCCACTCCCCCTGGCACTTGCTGGAGCTGATACCCTTCGTCCTGTTGGGAATTTTTGGGGGAATCTGGGGTGCCTTCTTCATCCGTGCCAACATTGCCTGGTGTCGCAGGCGTAAAACCACCAAACTGGGTCACTACCCTGTCCTGGAGGTTCTGGTTGTTACGGCGATCACAGCTCTGTTGGCATTTCCCAACAGCTACACGCGCATGAGCACCAGTGAACTGATCTCAGAGCTGTTCAACGATTGTGGCCTGTTGGATTCTTCACAGCTCTGTAACTATGCCAACGTTAGTGTTACCAAGAGCAACAGCGATGCTCTGCCCGACAGGCCAGCAGGGCATGATGTTTACACCGCCATGTGGCAGCTGTCACTGGCCCTGATCTTCAAGATGCTCATCACTGTGGTGACCTTTGGCATGAAGGTACGGCAAGTAAAATATAGAGTGATTGGTGAATTTCACCGTTAGGCTATATTCCTATTATTGAATAATTTGGCTCTTTGTCCCTGTGCCCATTAGGTGCCCTCTGGTCTTTTCATCCCCAGTATGGCTGTAGGTGCAATTGCAGGCAGACTGCTGGGTGTAGGCATGGAGCAACTGGCATATTACCACCATGACTGGATCATCTTCAGAGGTTGGTGCTCACCTGGAGCAGACTGCATCACCCCAGGCCTGTATGCTATGGTGGGCGCTACTGCCTGCTTGGGTAAGTATCTACAATGCATTACATTCTCCAGTGAGCTGTTAGGGCTTATTCAGGTTCTTATGCCCAATGAAATGTATCTTCACAGGTGGTGTGACACGTATGACCGTGTCTCTGGTGGTCATCATGTTTGAACTTACGGGTGGTCTGGAGTACATTGTGCCTCTGATGGCTGCCACTATGACTAGTAAATGGGTGGCAGATGCCCTGGGTCGGGAGGGAATCTACGAGGCCCACATCCGTCTCAACGGTTACCCCTTCCTGGAGTCCAAGGAGGAGTTCAGCCACAAAACTCTAGCCATGGATGTGATGCGACCTCGGCGTAGTGACCCCCCGCTCTCTGTGCTGACGCAGGACGGCATGAGCGTGGAGGAAGTTGAGACGCTCATTGCTGAGACGTCATACAGCGGTTTTCCTGTGGTGGTCTCGCACGAGTCTCAGAGACTTGTGGGCTTTGTGTTGCGGAGGGATCTGGTCATCTCTATTGGTAAGAGATTTTACCACAGAATTTCATTGGTGTTTATAGTTGTCACATTCTTACATATTTGATTAAAAGAAAAGTGAACATTGATTTTACCTCCTAAAAGTAAAAAACAGATATTTATGGACAAACATTTGGACTTTTTTTATTGAGAATGTTTTTTTATAGGCTCCAAAATAATATGATGTGGGGGGTTGAGTAAATAATGGCCAGACTTTCATACAGGAATTTTTTCCCATTTAAACCCTACAGTAACTAATTCCTTATTGTAGTCATGTCTTAAGTGGATTGAATGTCTGAGAAGAGGTTCATTATTCATAAATTCCCTCTGGCAGAAAATGCTCGCCAGCGTCAGGAGGGTGTGGTTAGCGCCTCCAGAATCTTCTTCACTGAGTATACACCCCCCCAGCCACCCAACAGCCCTCCCCCGCTGAAACTTCGTGGCATCATGGATCTCAGCCCTTTCACCGTCACTGACCACACAGCCATGGATATTGTGGTGGATATTTTTCGCAAACTGGGCCTGCGCCAATGTCTCGTCACTCACAATGGGTAAAACCTTAGACCAGAATGTGCTGTAGAGTCATGCATGTGAAGTTTTTGAATCAAATTTGCATGTCAAGTAAATGCATGTATAGTATTAGAAATATTGCATCTGATTATTAATAACTGCATTTTTTTCTCCTGTAGGCGTTTATTGGGCATCATCACCAAAAAGGACATTCTGAAACATATGGCACAGATGGCCAACCGAGACCCTGACTCTATTCTCTTCAACTGAAGTACCAAACTGGCTTTTATAAATTCCCATCCAGTCTGAAACCACCACTTGGGCAGAAAACACCAGTCTGACCAAATGATTTGCACTACCGAACTGTCAGTACTGGATTAGAATCCATTCACACTGTGAAAACCATTTTGTTGAGCCTCATTGGTGCAGGCGCTTCAATGCGGAATGGAGAACTTACAGAAGCAACACATTTCTATGCACATGCTTAAGAGGAACTGAATCCAAACTGAGTGTAACCAAGTATTGGTCCTAGCAAGTAACCAACCTTTCATAACATATCAAGACAATAGTTTCCACACAGGCGAAGGAGAAGATCAAATAAGCTTGGACTAAATCAATTACAGTAACACTTGTAGCACCGTTCACCTCTGTAGCATAAATCTGCTATTATTCCTGCAAAATACAGACATTCATTTACATGGCCTCTGTTGGATCATATTATTCAAACACATCTACATATTGTACGTCATCTCTCATGGCAATATTTAAGGAAGGTTCTAATGGTTTTGGAGCAGTGACAGCTCTACAGTACATTTCCCCAAAGTTCTCTTGCCTTCCAACATGCCAGGGTCGTAAAACTATAATTTGTTGTTTACATGTTTATTTTTATTGTTTTTGGTTGCATGAGCACTTGCAAATACTCCAGACACCATCTGAAGGCTTTTGGGCAGAATGTTATTGTTTAGTTTTTTACGGTGTTTTAATATTTTATAAGCCTAATGATTTAGTTTTCATGATTTAAAGCTTCTGTTGTGTTTGAGCTTTATTTTAGTATTGGTATAGTTTCTGCCCAGAGATTAAAACGTTTCATACATTTATAAGCATCTTTTAAACCTTATTTTGATGTGGTTATTAAACATTGTGCAAACAATACCACTGTTATAACCAACGAGTATAAGGGATTCCCGTATGCAGTGGCTGTTTTTGGGATAATTATTATAAAAATAACTTTACTGCAATATGGCATTATCATACATTAGTTGTGTTTTAATTGTCAGATTGGCCATAGAGCTTCTGTGATCACAACAGCACCCTGTAATCGTCCCATAATTAACGTTTGCTGAAAGTTTCACAATTACCATTCTTAACAAATGCTGCCTGCACACAAACCTCTGCCTGTACCATTTTTTATTCCAATGACATGCATGTTGATATGTAATCTGAGCATGTAAAAATATAGTCATCTCAATCCAGCAATTCCCTTATATTCATACCTTCCCAGATGTTTCCATGTCATGTTTACAGCCTGCTGCTATCCGGGTTAATAATTTGCTTTAGTCTCTGCATATTACACCACTATATGTTTATAAAATAATTTACAGTGGGAGACTGAGTGAAGGCATTATAGATCATTTTAAACAATGCTGGAAAGTACACTGTGTTGTAGTCACTGAAACTAACAGTGGTCGTCATTTAGATTATATATTCTGAAGAGGCTGTGCCGGGTTAGTTCTCGCCCAGCCTTTCCACTTCAGCCTGTTTCCTGTTGTCCAGTCATTAACTATGTTTTACAGTATTTTCATCTTTATCAAAGGGCCACGTCACGACAAAAAGTCTTTGAATCATTGTGTAAATCATTTCTAATCATTGTTTAAAAGAATATATAATCATTTTTTGGGTTATTTGTATCATTGTTTAAATTGTGTATACTGCTTGTTTTTTAACATTGTCATTTATGCATTAGTGTTAAATGTGAATGTCACATTATTCATGTAATTTATTCATAAGCACTGCATTAAATACAATAACATGTAACTTGCGCTGTTTCTTTTAAGGGCTCTGAACATATTTTTTTGTGGGATCCAGTAACTTATTTACGTACCAAATAGACATTTACTTACGAAATGTCTATTGGATTAGACTTGGAACCACAATGCTAACAGGATGCGCTCCTGGCTATAGTTAGGATAGAAGCTCTAGGAGAGCAATGACAGGAAAAGGAAAGGGATATTCTTTGAAAAGGTTTTACGTAGGATGGTAATATAGCAGTAGAGATTAACTTTTATTTTGAAAATGAGTCATATATGTGTCACATCCAGACCACATCCAAGCCTTAATCTTATACCGTAACAATGCTTTTGTTTGTTGCTGCGTTAGCTAGACTTTTCACTTCAGACATCTTTGCTGAATGACACGTAGGGTTGACTCATGATTCCTATCAAATCAAATGCCTTAACTAGAATCTACAGTCTGGAGATTTCTGGTCTGATCAGTCACATTGACTCAGACAGTCTATTCAGAAAAGAATGAACAACATAAACATTGTAACAGGTAAAGACATGAAAAGCAGACTACCAGGCAGACTTCTTATATGCTTTGAATTTGTTTTGACTAGCAGCTTGCAAATAGTCTTGTCAGCGCATGTTGAATTTTGCTTTATTATATAAATGGAATATTTGTGTTAAATAACTAAAGCCCTTTCATTAAGTTTCCTCTTTCAAAACTAGATTTCATTAAGTTGGAAGTTCACATTAGGTCATTGTGAATTAAAATCTTGTATTTATGTACATACTGATGTAGATGCTAAACATCCATTGCCAGTATATGAGTCACTACAACTTCCTCACCTCAGACCACATCAACCGGATTAATCAAAACATCATTGCTATTAGTAAAAAAATCACAAAGAGTCTTTAGACAAATAAGACTTGTCTGTTGCATTTTGAGGTTGCTTTCTCATTACTGAACCATTTAAAAATGCCAGCAGGCAGAATGAAGCCCCTTTGTACAATGTATGTGTCTTTTTTCAGGGTTCCCATGTGGTGCCTCCAGCAGAAACCATTTCCTTTCCCTTGAATTGAGACCACAAGCCACAAGTGACTCCTTCAGAGGTCAAACAGGAAGGCCCCAAAGTAGCTGGAAGAGTCTTCAGCGTACACAGCTGTGGGAGAAGACACGGAGATGAAGATTTCATCCCCCGGACGAAGTTCGAACAGGCCCCCCTGGTAGACGGAGTGAAGGGCATTCTCACTGTCCGGAGACCAACATTTGGTGCCCACACCCTTCAGGAGTTGAATCGGTCGGGCATAGGCAGTTTTCTTGTAGACACACTGCACCACCTGGTGGCTGACGGAGCCTGAGTGGTAATTGTCACTCGAGAGAGTCAGATAGCGGAAGTAGACCTGGGCATACAGGTAATAGCGACCCGCTCGAGGAATGCGCAGGCGCCCACTGGACACGGTCATGTTGTGCAGGTGGGAGCCGAAGCTCTGGTTCCCCCAGGACCGAACGGGATGACGGCAGGATTGGTGAAGGTCGGTTTGGGGGATTACGGATGCAGGACCTAGTATTGTGAGGAAGAAGATTAAAGATCTAGATGAGGCTTTGATAGTTCTAGCTCAACGCTGTTTTTGAAGATCAACATTAACTGCAGAGTTCAACTTGTCTATATCAACACCTTCGGTTTCATTTTAGTAAGATCCTGAAAACCTTGGAAAAATTCAAGTGTATTTGACTAATGTTGAAGGCACATTTACAAGAAATGGTCACAACGACCTATTAATGATATACTTTAATGCAAAAATACTTAACATACTTTAACAAGAAAAACCTCAGACTTTGAACTTATGAATGGATTACAATATAATGGCTTTTTGTGTGTGCCATGGGAAAGATTTCCCACTGTGAGCTACAACCTATAAGAACATAATTAGCATTATCCTATTATTAACAAGCATCACTAGGCTTATCGCTTCTACTCATTGTTTAACTATGCAAAGCTTGTCTTGCAGGACAAAACACAAAATCTTTTACTTTTCAGGAATGTGGGGAACTCTGCTAAGATTTATTGTGACCACAAAGCATTTGTTGATCTGATTGTTTCTAGTGTTTTCATTTCAAAAACGTTTTTAAAGGAATCAGTTTCTCCTTAGTTTTTAAAAAACAAATGTGCAGCAGAAATTGAAAATGTCAGTGTTTAAATAAAAAAGGGTGTGTGTAATAAACACACGACTCACCCTGAAGTCCACTGTCTCTGAGAGTGAGATGAGCGGATGGCCGTGGGCTGCCAGTGGTGAGTAATTTTGTACGAGGAGGAATTGCTACTCTTTCTGTGAGGAAACAATGAACAAACCCACAAAACATTTAAAGCTTATTTAAAGTCATTTTAAAAGCACAGATGCCCTGAGTATAAAGAAAATGCAAAAAGATTATTTTAAAGTGATGGGGAAACAATTGAATTCCTGTGGTTTCATGTTACCTTCAAAGGTGTGTTTTGAGATAATGTTTTCTGTGACCTAAAGAGAGCAGAAATACTTCTATTGAAATCTTGTGACAAAAACAGATATACAAACATTACATTTTTACACTTCAAATTATTTTTTACACTTATTAGCCTTAGATAATACCAACAGGCAAATCCAAATCTCTAAATTTCTAAATATTTCCTTTTTGCTCACTAAATGGAAATGTATCCATCCGTTCGCTATACTGTTTATTCTGTGTAGGGTCACAGGGAGTGCTGGAGTTTATCCCGGCAAGTCTCAAGCAATATTCCAAAGGAAAATAGTTTTAAACAAAATGAAACCATAATTCGGAAATCAGTCGCTCATATGAAGTTAAACAATCAGAGCAGAATAAACAAAGTGATCTTCCCCCATGCCTTTATAGACGGCTGGTCTTTTCCTCTCAGGAACCACAGATAATAACAGACATTCTCTGCCAATATATGTGCTATTGAAGTGCACAGCCCTGATTTAGTGAATTTCTCATTTTGAGGTATTTCAAGTCACTTCACAAAGCCAATCCAAGCTCCTTTCTGAAAGCTCTGAGTGGAAACAAAAAAATCAAAAGCACGGCTACATATAACACATTTCCATTCACAAATGCTGACCTCAGCTGTGGCTGTTCCATTTACAAAGTGTATTTAAATCCACTTTAATAATTTAATAAAGGTCCTAATTCACTTTAGGCAAATTCATTTATAAAGGGACAGAACACATAAATGCTGAATGTTGTTTGTTTAATATCCCCGGTTGTTCTGTCTTTAGGTTACAACAGCAACAGTGTTTTTCATACTAGCTGCTGTAGCGGCCATGTGCTTGAGGCTTAAGGGGTTGAGCTCCACATGCCATTAGAAATGGGATAAACAGACTAATTCCCAGTGCTCGAAACTCAGCGATGTCATCTGTGATGGAAAGCAGAGCATTCTTGCGATGGACTTAAACGTTTTAAAGTAAAAATCTTTATAATAGTGGCATATGCGGCTCTAAGGTTTATGGAGTCTATTTTAGCTAAAGATTTACATCTCTAAATACAACCAAAAAAAAATGGCTAAAAGGATAACAGCTCAAATAATGCTTAAATTACTCTTAAGCAACAACAAGGAAACCAGCGTGGGTTTATTCAAATTCATATATAAATTCATAAGATACATTTTTACATTATCATGCATTTCATTTTATTCAGCCACTCAGAATCTCTCTACCTTGGAGATGTAGGCTTTGAGTCCTTCAGCCAGTTTAATGCAGGGTTCCCCGAAGAGCTGAACCAGGTCCTCAGGAACCTCCTGCTCTTTCTCCAGAGCGTTCAGAAGACCAAGACACCTCAGCTCCTCCACCACGCCCTGAGTCTGAGCCTGTCCATGACAGAACAAAGATGCTGAGATCAGCAAAGATGCTGTTTAAAAATTGCTACACAAATTTCTGTGCCTTGCAAATAATACTAGGAGATTAATTTATTTCAGACAAAGAGGTCTTAGTTGAGTTGGTTTTTGCAGGTAAATATGCCTTACAGACAGTTACATATAGATGCAGGGACTCACCATAACAGGAAACTATTTAGACTGAAATTACAAGGGCAAAAATAGTATGAGATTTTTAATATTTGTTTTGAGGTCTAAACTCTCCCTGACTGGATAACTAAACTGCAGGTACAGATATCTCCTTAACTTCTGCGGTCAACGTTTTGGCACAGTAGTACTGTTTTCAAGACCCTTGTGTATTGTGTCTAACTCCTCATGTGTAGTCCATCAAAACCCCCCTCATTTCAAAACCACTGACCTTCAGCTCCAGTAAAGTAGAGGATTAGAAAGTAATTAATATTTTAATTAAAAATTACAGTAACCTGGTTTGATGCAGTTTCACTGTCTAGTTATTGGAGAGAACTATTGAGTAAATCAGTGTTTGTTTTCAAAGGAAATTTCCTAGACCACCATCCAACATGTGATAAGCCTGTTTTGAAAAGTCCTTGACTATAACTTTTATTACATTAACTGTTTGATGCCAGTTCTACAGAGATGATGTTGTGATTCTGTTTATATTATGAAAAAACAAACATAGAAACGGTCTAAAAATATAATAAATATTTTTATAAGTAATATACAGTACACTGCAGCTTGCCTTATGGGACAATTATTAAACCTCATGGTTTGACAGCTTTCCCACACAGTGGATAAAGAAGGTGTCAGAATACAAAGAAACTATCTCACAGGCTCTTGGGGGTGTTTGAAAGCATTAGATGATTACAATACAGGCTCCGTGATTTGAGTCTTAAATGCCTCTTTGACCCCCCCTTACACACCACACACACACACACACACCACACACACACACACACACACACACACAGACAAAAATTAAGTAGTAGTTCTATGTGCAAAACATTAACATTATAACATTATTTATCATAACAATTTCTCAAACCTACGACCCAATCCGTGTGGCAGCACAATTCATGCAGTAATTACCAGCTAAAGAAAAAATGACACCGTGCAAAACCTGATACTGAAATGACAGCATGTGGGCTGCAGGGTAGGAAAGACCTGTAATGCAGTTTCCAAATGCTATTCATTGCACATGAATAACATTTTATACTATTGCATATGTTACATGAACAATCTATATCAAAGTTTAAATACAAAATAAAACCTTTAAAGCGATACATAAAGTCAAAAGAAACTACCACTAAAATAACTGGCATATCCAAAACAACATGTTTTCAATCATAACTTTAATAATGTTAATAACCAATAACGCGTCTTGTCGCGTGGGGTTTCTTACCTGTGCCACTGACATATTTAAGTATACGAAGAGTCCGGTGGTCGACGCAACTTGAAGAACAATCACGATGACCACCACCGTCGTCACCCACAGCCTTGACGGAACTTCGAGACGGTTTTTGGGCTCAACCATGATGAATGAGCTCGATTCGCTACTTACAGATTGTAAATATTCAGAGTTTCCCTCGGATGGCACTGCATTCCGATCGAGTGACTGCAGCTTGGTTTGAGGAGGGGCTGGAGACTCCATGTCCATCATGTGTCTAATAAAACAAGTTTGATTTCATTTACCAGCACCCAGAATGATTTCCTGATATCGGGGACGAGATCATCATCTTTGCAACGAAGTTAATCCCGCAAGTTTCAGTTCCAAAGACCCGCAGCTTCTGTTGTGAGTAACGCGCTGCTGTGCCTCTCCAGAGCGCAATAACAACTGAACGAGCTCGACAATAGACTGAGCTATCCGCTATTCATCCTGTTTTATCCTGCCCTCTCGTTTTTCATTGTACACCACACACTGCCTCACACAGGTTCTTACCTGCTTATCTGCAAAACATCTACAGTCTGTTATCAACTACAGTGTGGGACAAAAATGTAGTCATTGTAATGATAATATGTGAAATAGGCTATGATGCGCATTTGAACACATCACTTGTAATGTACTGCTGTACACAGTATATGAAGCGTGTTATTAGTCGTTTTCTTTTATTCGTTTTCTGGGATCGGGAATGTGACCACTGTTATGCAAAGAAAAGGTTTTGCTGCTATCTCATACCACACATTTGTTTTTCAAATATGTGGTTAGATTTTGAACGGTTTTGTTATTTTCTTTAACTAAAAACTGTTTTCAAAGGCACGGTCTTGTTTTCACTGCACTGAAAAGCAAAGACATTGTGTTTAGATGACAGAAAAGATTTTGAAACAAAAGCTTCTAAATAAAAATACATTTTGTGTACAGATGTTATATGCATTATATAAGCATTATGACTTAAATATATACTTACCAAATATATACTACCAAATGGAGACTCGTGGTTTGTTTATTAATAGAGCCCTGTCTTTTTTTTTCTTTATGAACTATTTCATAAATTACTATTTACTAGTAAGTATTAGTATAGTTTTACTATGCTAATGGTCCTATCAACATCAGTCTAGTATGTTTCTAAACAGGACAGAACTTAAGGAAATGTTTATTGTGTTGATGATAGTACAGTACGTGTGTATAGTTTAAATGGGAAAAATGGGAGACAGCTGTTTTGATGGCTGGAGTGCAGCTGGGTTATGGCGCCCACTTATTCCCCACACCCACATGCAACACATCAGGGGCCGAGAACATCTGGACAAGCAGAAGAGGAAAAAAATGAACACAAACATGTGTCTCATGTTTTCAGCATGGCTTTACACAGACTGTTAGATAGCATACATTTGTTTTATCATATGGGGCCTTTTCAACATGACATTCTTTCTGAAAGATACGTTTACACACACAGATCTAGCATAAAAGTAATGCTTAACTTTTTAATGATTAATACACAGGAATCACAATAACCAAAACTCTGTTCCTGCAGCTGTGAACTCAGGAAAACTGGGGGAATGCTGTGCATTAGCTCAAAGAACAGCTGCATTAAAGGCAGAATAAACGTACAAATAATGAAATATAAATAATATAATAATTCAATTAACCTTTTAAAACATGAAAACAAGGCTGTGTTTGTTATTAATACTCATTATTTTATGTTTGCTACATGTTTAAATGAATGATATAGCCACGAGAGGGCATCATCTCTTTCAATGGTGTTTGTTCTCTTAAACAGGAAGAACCGGATCTGTGGGCGGGGCTACCGAGGTCTTTGGCGGAATGAGGTGGCGGGAAAAACAAATACGATTAGCAGCAGATGAGTTCACGGCTAGAAATATTACTTTTCATAACTTTTCATAACATTTTATAAAGTTTTTATAACATTTCATAAAGTTCATAACTGTTCTCGGAATAGCGAAACGTTCACAATGGCTCCGATAAGAATAACACATATCGTCTCGTTTACGTCACAGGTAAACATTTAATGTGTTTATGGTTGATGTAAAGTTAAAGACCAGGTTTTAATACTTTTTATATAACTTAAAAACTGAACGTTTCTATAAAGTGTAAATTTAGATTCAAATATGCATATGCGTGCATTCAAACATCCTTCCACACTTAGGTGTGCAGTAACTAATAATGATTGTTTATTGAGCTTTACATAGCGCAGTATGTAAATATTTGTTGCTGTTGTATATAAATAACGCTTATAAATGCATTTCAGGATAGTAAGAATGGTGTGAATAACCTGTGTGACGGCAGCAGGCCGTGGTTATGCGGCATCCGGGAGCGCAGTGGTTTGCTCAGGGCGGAATTACAGCTGGAGCGCGCGTCTGCTGTAGGATTTATCGATGTTGGTGGGTTTGTTCACCTTATCTTCCTGGCTATGATTTGATTTGTAGTCAATGGGGAAATACAGTCATCGTTTACATTGCATGTGAGACCATGCCTTTTATAAACATGTCAGTTTCGGTTTATGCAATTGACGTTGACGGTCTCCCTGTTTTTATTTGTTAAGGCAACTGTGGCTCTGCGTTCATTCAGGTTGATGTTGGCCGCTCCTCCTGGTCCTCAGACCATCCCTACGTCACCCTGCTGCCCACCGCAACACTCATGAGTCCGGCAGACTCAAAGCAGGGTATTGGTCGCCAAAATGTCCGCATGTTTAAAAAAGGTATAATGCATGAAAATGAATTGCTGCTTGATTTTTTTTGCACTGTACACATACATATTTATGTCTATTAACCCAGACAAGACTGCATTCATCTGGTAAACTCATTCCCTTAACTTCTCTACGTCCAGCGGATTTTCTCCTCCCAGCGGCTGAGGAGAGCTGGGACAGACTGCGAGTCACCTGCACGCAGCCGTTCAACAAACATTCACAGTTTGGTTTGTCGTTTCTGCGCGTCCGCACCACAGACGACCAGGCTGAAGAGATGCCTTCAACCCAACAGCAAGCAACTGCTGCCCAAAATCTTGTGAGCATTGATTGTTTAAAATAAACTGCTATGTATACAGTTCGTTTGATGTGAATAACTTATTGTGCTCAACATGTATAACTTGACCTTTAATAAAAGCACCTGGCAAATGCATAATTTTCATTAATAGCAAATGTTTGAGCCTTTGATGGGAAGTTTTATGTCTTGTCCTTACATTTATGTACCACATTTATAATAAACCTTTAAGTATTAGAAACATTTATGAACTGCATTTCACAGCGTACACCGGACAAAATGACATCCGTGAGAGAGTGGCTGTCCAGCCCAGCTGTCCAAAACACGTTTTTCGGGCGAACCACAGGGTTTGTGAGAATCTAGTTTCACACCTACACTCCAAACTTATTTTATGATCTTTAATCATTGTCTTCAAGCTAGATTTGTGGTATTTAACTCACATTTGGTTATACAGCACTTTTCACAATATGTACCATCTTAAAGCTGCTTTAGAGAAAATGTAATTGTTTTGTGAAAAGTGATTTAAAAATTGTACAAAAGATGCAGATTATGTAGTTGTCTTATAATATATATGCAATAGTAACAGTCTCTCTGACAGGGATGGCTCTCCAGAAGATGCTGAAAGGAATTCTGGGAGATTGAGTTGGGCAGGGCGCATGGTGGTAGCAGCGCTGTCTAACAGGCGGTCCCTGTCAACATCCCCCTGCAGCAGCTCATCTAGCAGAACACCCCAAAGAGATGAGAGCTTGAACGCTACACCAGGCAAGCCATTATCAGAACATCCAACAGATAAGAGGAAACCATTCTCAGTACAAATATTAAGTCTGCTTCTGTCTTTGAGAAGAATCTAGTGGGCTCAGCACTTCCAGTGGAGAAGAGAGGACCCCCGAACAACAGAGGAGGACTTCAAAGGCACGGTGAGTACTGAGAGAAAAATCACTGGTCACAGAAGAACACTGTTGTGTATATATACACATCACATTTAGCATATGTAAAATGTACGTATTGATAACTATATACCATGTTTAACGGTCATTTAGACAGCGCCTTGTAAACCGTGGCACTGCGTTGAAGAGGTCCAGACCTACAGCTTCCACACACAAACTCTCATCCAGCTCAGCCAAAAGCATCAGAACAGAGGGACCAGCCAGCAGACACAATCAGATCCCAGTGGATACACAGGAACCTTTCCCACCTGCTTCACAGAGCTCTGCTGACCTGGTATCTCATGAGACCATGTGTCCTCTTTGTGGAGGTAACTGATATATGCATACACCTTCAGAAAGCTTTGTTTTGCTTGATCATAAGGCTTAGGTACAAGACAATCCAGTTCACGTTGATGATCCAAACTTGTGTTTGTACTTTATTTTTTTCTTATTCATGTCCTCATCCATGCAGTATCCTTCAGCCCTGATTGCCTGCCTCTCCATGCTTCCACCTGCATGGATTCTGATCCAGCCGAGTTTATGGGAGTCGTGGAAGGAGAGGTCATGAGTTCACAGCTTCCTGTTTTTGGCTCTGGAACAGATGAACTTCTGGTTTCATGTCCTCTCTGCTCTCTTAGATTCCCTTCAGACCGCATTGAGCAGCACGCCAGCTCTTGTGGTGACACTGTGTGGCTAAACTGAACTGAAGAGTCTGTGTTCTTGCTGTTGGTTGTTCAAAAATTTATGAATGACCCTAAAAACAGTGATATGTAAATATCAGGTTCAAAACCAATTCAGGTTTTCTGATGTCATTAACTGCCTGTCAGTAAACACTGTAAACAGATCTAAAACTATGTGTATTGTTTACATGTAAATGTTCGTAAAAAACAAATTTTAAAATTTGCCATTGTTTATTCTGTGTCATAATGACAAAAAAGTTTAATGTATTAACATGTATAAACTATTTTTGGCGTCGTATCTCATCAACACACTTTGAGTTGCCAATAAAAATGTTAAAGCCATTATATGAAACATGGGCTCATAACTGGAAGATATCAGGATAAAACACCATTTTGGATCCCAGAGGGTGAGTTTGTGTTCATTTAAAAAAAAAAATGTTTACCTTGTTGTTGTATAAAGGAAGTTTGGATGGCGGCAGTGGAAAATGAATCCTTAGTGAGCTCACGGAAGCAACATAGTGTCACAGTTGCGTTTTTAATTGGTTGGGTCCTTCAGGGAGCGGCACATGTTATTTGGTTTGTTCAGAATGAAATCGTTCAGGCGTGTTCAGGCGCCTCAGTGGTGGTAAACCAGTGGACTCATAATAACTCTTCAGATCAGCTGTAGAGGTCACAAACAGCAACACTGATTGGAGCTGCTTAAAGAATTGACACACTGGACATGTGAGAGTCATTCATTGATAGAGACGCACTGTATGTCAGTTACTGTATTTCAATAGTGTATCTGAAGATGGAAAACCTCACGGTAAGAATTATTAATTGTTCTTTTTTGAAATTTTGAATTTGTTCAGTACGATTGTAAGTGAAAGGAAATTTTGCCCGTTTTGAAAGACACGCAAAAGAGTGTTTTGGTATTAGGTA